>JADAZR010000089.1:0-210780 GCA_014872995.1 Diaporthe citrichinensis | reverse complement strand
ATTATATTAATAAAAATAATATTATTGAAGTTAATAAAAGATATAATAATTATATAAAATAAATATATTTAAATAATAAAAAGAATGTTTAAAATATATATAAAATAAGGAATTAAAATAAAGTTAAGCTTATAATTATTATGATTTTAAGTAAGGCATGCTAAATAAAGTAACTTATTTAATTATTTTAATTTATAAATAATGAAGTAGGGGTGCATATATTTAAATAGAATGGAGCAGCGCAATAGCGCCAAAATGGAGCCCCTGACACGTGACATCATCATACAAGAGCCGTCTTTCCTACCAGGGAGCTGAGGCAGAGATGCCGGATGACATACCATTAGATCGATCTCGTTCTAAACTTGTCATGCAGTTTTGGAATGAAGAAAGTCGGCAGCACATCAAAACAGCATCAAAGTTTGAAACAGTGTGCTACTTGTAGCTGACAGAAGAGAACTTGAGTCGCCGCTGACTTCCCAGTTCAGGGAGCTCTCTATTCTATTTATGGAACCTATCTATTAGTTCTATCCACAGACGCCACTTTCTTAACGGAAAGTCTGCTGTAAGATCGACCACAGAACGTTAAGTGTAAATGTAGCAGAATGGAGCGCCAGTGATGCCCAGAGTACTCCCCGCCTGGCCGATCGTGACAGGTGGTGACGAGGTCAGTACGCCCATGTAGAGCTCATCCGTCAGCGACCCGTTCCGACTCGGCGGGCTGTTTCCTCTGGTGATGGTTGCGCCGACAACCTCTGTTCGCTCTTCGGGGTGAAGGTTCTGCCAGATCCAAAAGACTCGGTCGATCATGGCATGGTGGAGGAAGAAGATCGGGTCGCCCCTGTGCGTTATGGGTCAGCACTTGGCTCACAAGCATTCTCGAGATCTCCGCCCCTTGGAAATAGATTGCTACTTACGGGCTGTTGAAAAGATCACCGCCTGGGTCACCACTTGTGATAACTGTGACGCCAACCAGATTAGCGGAGGATGGCGAAATTTGCATTTATGGGAGAACTCACAGTGCGCACCACCATGCACGCCATAATCCCCACCAGAGTAATTGCCCTGCATGGTGTACTGGAAACTTGAGATATCATCATGAAGCGTCAAAAGATCCGTGAGATTCTTCTCCGATGTCCACCGTGTGCTGGTCCAGTTCGTAATGTCCCGCCGCAGGCACCTCGGGTTCCACCTCAGCGTGTCGTTCGCAGGCATGGCAACAATCCCCTCGACAGTCAGCAGCGGCTGGATGGGCCCGAGGTTAACCGTCATGTCGCGAAACGGGCCCTTATCCACGCAGCCGCCGCCGTCCCCGGGCGGGATGCAGTTCCCCGGGCGGCCGGCGGTGCAGCCGTGCGGGGCGTAGACCCCGTTGCCGCTCATGCTCCAGTCGCTGCCGTCGAAGATCTCGGCGTGCAGCGGGTCGTCGGCCGTCGCGGCCCAGTCCCACTACAGCAAAAAGAGTCAGCTATCAAAGCACCAAGGAAGAAGTTTCATTTGAATATAGGGAGAAGAACGCCACAGTATGGCCATAGCGTGTTTCAAAACCTGCAGCCTGACAGTGCCTTTGAGGTACAGGCTGTAGATAGGAAATGGGTTTTCCAGAGAGGGTAAAAAATGTATCCGGAAGCTGCTTACGTAGGGGAGGGCGCCCTCGTAGCCGCACTCGCTGATGAGGGCCTGCTCGTAGTTCCACGCGAAGAGGCGGTGCCACGTCAGGAAGTTTGCCGTATTGTGGATCGTCTGCGTCTGGTTGATGTGGATGGCGACGAAGTCGTCGTACCGCGACTTTGCACCCGCGGCGAGGCGTGGGTCGGTGATGGAGGGCTTGGACATGAGGCAGAGTGTGGCGTTGATGTAGGCCATGCGCTGCTCTCGCGACAGTCTTGTCCTGTAGGAGCGCAGGTGAGCCGATGCCGTTTCCAGAGGAGCCTCGGGTGCCGTTAGTACTGGCGTGGTTCACTCACCATTCTTGTCTCCTGGCTGCCGTTTCAAAGGTACAGTTACTGGCTGGTGTTGATTGAGCCTCGACATAGTCCTGGAGAACTTCGAAAGCTTGGGCGGCAAGGGCGACACTCCGGCGCTCCTCGTGGCTTGCTCCTTGTGCACCTATGGCCAGAACCAGCCAGAGCAGGTGGAACCAAGTTGGAACGAGGCGAAGAATGAACATAATCGGAACTATAACCCCAGGCTTGGCGTTGGAGTCAATAGTCTGAGACAGAGCAAATAGACGAGATGAACCTGGCTAAATAATTGTAGCATGCTTCGGCTTGGCGTGCTGTCTACTTATATATCTTAGTGTTGACCGCCGTAGAGTAGCACAGATATAGCAACTTTTCCTCCTGCGCAGCTGAGTGACTCGCAGGCCATTGCTAATCCTGCTCCGAGAGATTCTCGCCGTGGAATAAACTTCGTTGTTGTCAAGAGAGTTCTGGTACGACCCACTTACAGATTGCCTTGATTGTGCTTAGAACCCGTTCATGCATATTGCGATGCCGAAAAAAGAGAAATTCCCTGGCACTAAGATTACAGACACATGATTTCATGCGATGTAATTGGTAGGCACCACAGGTATTGCTCTAGGGACCACCCTGTTGGGTAACGTTAACAGCTCTTCCCTTCCGAGTTGGCCGTAACATAAGGACGGAGAAAAAGATCGTGTTGCGGTTCCGCGGGCTCTGGAGTCTCCCGCAGACTCCGTCAATCGGGACGACAATTATCCTGAATCAATCAGAGTTTAGTCTTGCAGTTTGGACCTTTCTCAAAATCCATGTTGTTCTGATCAACTCAGTCTGCGCTGAACTACTACCATCGACCCAGATTATTCGATTCATCATTACTAGTAGATACATATTACGCAGACCTGACCGCGATATCTTATTGACAATAGTCAGGCTGTCCGGGGCCAAATAAACTTTCGAAAAGCTTATCTAACGGTTCGCCTGTTCTCCTGAATCGATTGAGTTCGACCTTAGAGTTCGTAGCGTACTCAGAATCCCGTCACTCAACGACACACTCGGACACGACTCTCGAATCCATCACCCTGAGTCAGCTGGATCGGCTCAGCTAATACAATGAATGCCGTCCTGGTCTTTCTATGTGACAGGTTGACCACGAGTCTGGTATTCACTGCGTTGAGTCAGATTGGAAATTTAGGTTGCCATTCAGCCTCTCTGATTTTCCACGGCCAGTAGGGCACGGTTGTTATCGAATCCGTCAAAGAGGACGCGGTGCGCCATTCTCTGCCCACCAACAACACACTTGGCACGTAATCCCTTATTCAATTGCATAGGAGCCAGTGAATCGTTTCCGGGTGCTTGAACGCAGTGCTATAAGAAGGGTATGAAAGATGTTTCGCGACTTTCCTGTGTGAACTTGGAGCTGGGCAACATGAGTCGACTGCTGCGAACCACAGTGAGACCGAGCACATGCAGATGGTTACGACTCAGTGAGACCACAGAGGTACTATTCTGGAAACTTGATGTAATTAGTTAGACATTTCAGACTCAATTCGGACACCTGTGTCTGAAAAATGTGATCGCCCAAAACGGTGGGTTGGGTCGTTGAATACTAACCAGTAGAAGACCAGCCAGGTTGGAAATGCCCCGGTGTGGTGTATGGGGTATGAGACCGCAAGACTCCAGCTTCACCAGTGAGGACCCGTTCAGGTCGATGGATGATTCACCGCTTAAATCACAAGATGATCAGTATTCACATCTCAATATGATGAGGCACATAATGCAACAAAGAACTTGTTGAAACACACTCGCAAAATAGTGCTAGGTGACATCCCAGATACATTGACTAGCCAAACATTTCGAGCCATGAAATCAATACCCTCCGACCTATGCATCCCGTTTGATCTGTCTCATTGATGCGTCACATGAGAATTTTGGTCAGCAATGGACTGGACAACAGACGATGTGGTGCCAGCTCCCGGCGGCCCTCCCAACACCCGAGCCTATGTTGAAAGAAAGGTCAACTTCCGTTATTTGCTCTTTGTCTCTGACCCTGGTGAAACAACAGAACGAACCTCAGCCTTCTGCACCTCCACCGCATCCTCTCTCGTAATCTCACCGATGGGTTTGCGAGCCAGGTCGCCAGCCATTTGGAAGAAGGTTTGCTGCTTGTCGTGGATGCTCTGGGCGGTCGCCGCCGGTCCGCCCTTGACTGGTCCAAAGCCTGTCCTGCTTATTTCCTCTGATTCTATAGCTGAAACCTCTTGCTGGCACAGAGGAGCCCCTTCGACTGCGCGGGTCTTGAGCTCGTCCTTGGGTAGAGTGCCGTCTGCCATGATTCCGAAATACAAAGGTTGATCGGGCCAATGACGTTGACGCATATGGCGGTGTCGAATTAATGCGCAAAATGGAGTCGGACAAGTTTAAAACGAAGTTTCTGAAAGCTAATCTCTCTCGATGGTTGTGCATGAGAGTCACCGGTGGTGGCCGAGTGTTTGGTTCAAGACTCGGTTAACATTACAATTATAGGTTGATGAATGGACTAACCGAGGGATCGATCGGCGATGACTTCGTCTTGACGCTTCCCATAGTGATGAGTTCCAGATAAGTGGGCCAACCAGTTTTGATGAATGCAGACTCCTTTTGCATTTTGCTGGTAGGCACGCTACCAATCCACCGGTGTTGAGAAACCCCAAGTGAATTTCCAGCGCTTCTGAAGCTCTTCAGTCCTCGGGATGAAAGGCTATCGTTACCGGTCCCAAAGCAAAGAACGACCTAGGCGTAAGTGAGTCAATTTCATACGGATGGAACTGCCTAGACAATTGACCTCGGCTACCTCTCTAACCTGAAGATGTTGTGGATAGCTGCGATGCTTGGTAAGTAACATAAACCGCGAAATCTCTGAGTTATGGCCCTAGATTCGTGCATGAGTCTTTCTTCAATATTTTTATTGTGATATTGTTTCCCAAATCGCTTGGGTCTGCACATGATCCTTTCATGAATAGTACAGTATATATGGTACACCGCCAAAGGCTCGCTCATTGCTTTATCCGCCTGATCACTCTGTCCCGAGCAAGTTTGCTCGCAGCCTCCGCTCCGTGCTGCAGAGACACAGCACCAATGATAGCAAAGATGGTTGTGGCGAGGACCGTTTCCATACCTGATCCTTTCAGGTTGTCAGGCTGCGGTTAGGCACGTCAGTTGGTTGTCTGCAAGAGCGTGGTGCGTGACTACATAGGGGCCAACTCACGTTCCTTGGCTTCCAACGCATTACATCGTTGAGCCTATTGTTCAAGCCAACAGAGGCCAGGCCTGATACCGAAACGATGTCTTGTGGCCGAGTCATGCTCAGCTTGTCGACGTTCTGAAGGGCGGGAGATTCGTAGTGTTTCCGTTTCCATGGGTCGCCGATATACTCATCCGGTACCCGAGGGGAGGTCATGATCTCGTTCATGGCCTCGAGGACGATTATTTGCCGACCTGGAGCGAGTAATCCCATTAGCCGCGTCCATCAGGCCTCCCTATGCCTCTCGAGGCAGAGACATGTCACGTACCGTAGTATGCCAATCTCGTGTTGAATCCTCTCCGGCCGAAATCGAAACTCTTGTGTGTAACTGCCAACCACTTGAGCTCTTCCGGAAGCAGTTTCGAGCCGTTGCGCCCAAGGAATCGCTCGTAGAAGTCGTCTAGTTTGGCGGGGTCGTCGTTGACGTGCCATAACGACCGGTGCGGCACCTTGGGAACGTTGAGCGAGAAGCCATGGATTCCCTTGAGCCTCTCTGGCGTGTATGACCACCTTGGCCGTGCCTCCTCTATGTCCGCCTCTGATATGGGCTCGTTCAAGGGGTCATTCTTCTCTCGCAGGGCGGTTGGGTGCCGTGCTATTTGGTGGTTCGCTCGGTATGCTGGCCGGGCAGCTGCGGGTATGAAGGGGCGCAGAGCTTGTCTGGATGTCGACCAGGCGGTACGAGAGGTGTTGAGCGCCATGGCTATTGGAGTTCGCGGAGGAGAGAGGCTGGCGCATTCCCTCCTGGTCGGACTGGGCTGGTGGACTGCGATTCCTGTCACTGACGGCTCGACTGCGCCAGCTCTCGCGACTGTAACTTTTTCAGAGTTCGCGGCAGGCTAAGCTGAGCGCTCAACCATCGGCAGGGGTCAGAACCGTGCACGGGCCCACCGGCTTCTCCAGGCACATGCGACCCACCAGAGCTTGGTTCAGCGCGACTCGGTTAAGCTACTCCTTACAGTCCCAATCGCGCCCGCGCCGCGACGTGAGGGCCAGGGAGGCGCAATTTGATCGCGTCGTCAGCAAGGACTTCGCATTGGACGGGCCGACCCAATTGCTTGGTTGGCTGGCTGGCTTGACTGACTGACTGGGGGATCTGCGCATTCCATATCATGGACTTTTCTGCAACAATGCCTCCATAGCAATTCGCAATACAACATTTCCCTCCAAGCAACATGTTCTCAGCAGCGTCTCCAAGTGCGCCCGGCTCGAAGCAGCAGTGCAGTGCCGCCTTGCTGAGCAGGCTTGCTAAGGTGCTCCCCAAGGGCCACAAGTTCACCATCAACCACCTCTCTACGCCGCCCACTCGCACTGATGCTCTGTACTCAGCTCCTCCTGATGCGCGTCCCGACCGAACCTACCGCGAATCCCACTTCCTCGCCGTCAGCGTCGATGCGACCGCGAAATTGGCCCCGTCGAGCACGCCCTCGTCGCCCTTGACTCCCGCAGGCCCCCATGACTCCAGTCCATCAAGCAGGCAGGTCTTGGTCCTCGGCCTCGAGATCTACATCTTCACCACAGCCTGGGCAAGCACATTCTTCGTATCCAAGGCCGACTCGACTGGCTACCTGAGCCTCCTCAACCTGCCCAAGGGAACTCCCTCCCCGATCCGCGAGATCAGCTCTGCGTTCATATCGTATCTTGTCGAGCAGCGGCGTCGCGACAATGTCCAGACCATTGTCAGCCTTTTCGCGAGGGCGCAGAACCAATACCTGTTCCCCGGGAGCGTGGAAAACACGGACAAGCATGTCCTGGACGACCGAGGACTGGTCAGATGGTGGTGTCGCGTACTCAATTCTATGATGGAGACACAAAACACACACGAGGACAAGATCTTCCGCCCTTCAAACAAGACAGGAAACTGGGAGGATATCAAGGCCTATTTGGTTGTTCCCGGTCTCGATGCATACGAGTTGCGAGCCTTCCTGCCCCGAACACCGTCCGCATCTTCCAATTGGGTTCTCGGTCATCCCTTGGAACGCATCTCGCACTTCGCCAGGGAGTACGACTGGGTCCCACCGAGGTGTTTAGTGCCCAAGTTCCCGGACGATCCAAAGTCGCGCTTTCGCGATGAGCTCGACCTCGAAGCCTCCAAGTCGGCGCAATATGAAGAGAAGGGACTCTGGCGGAGCGCCACAACTATGGATCAGTTCTGGGAGATGATGGCCTTTCGACAAGAGTGCTCAAGCGGACACATGACAGGGTTCATTTGGGTTGTGCTTGAACCATATGGCTGGGCCGGTCAGAACACGATAGCGGCCTCGTCGCCTACCAACTCTCTCGTCACGCCAAGTACTTCATTCGATGGATCACAAGCAACACAGCCGTCTACTCCCCCAAGAAGGCGAGATGTGCCTTTAGGCTCGACGCCGAAGACGAGCCCTCTCAAAACGGCAATGACCCCTGGCTCAACGCAGCAGACACCCACAAAGCAAAGCCCTTCCAAGAGCAAAGCCAACGCAAAGGCTAAGAAGCTTGTCTTGAAAGGGCCAGTAGTTCCCCGTCTCCCACGCGTCAAAAGACATGCACGCAATTACGTGCCGGACATACCCGTCTCGACTTCATACTACTACTGGCCTCCAGAGGGGCGAGGAACCCGGATCGCTGCCGAAGCCGATTATAAGAGATCGGTGGATTTGCTGACCAAGCTGGATTTCGAGACTCTGGAGCTGGCCAGTGCGAGCACTAAGAGATGGATCAACGAGGTCGGCGGCGGTCAGAAGTGGGCTATGGAGGTTGTCGGGCGGCGGCCTATCATAGCTGCGCCGAATGCCACGGCATCTACTGCGATCAACAACATGGCGAATCTTGTGCGCAAGAAGGGGCAAGCATCTTCAGCAAACACAGCGAGCGACGATAAAAGTAGCCCTAGTCCAATGTCCGCCTCTGCGTCTTCTACCTCGGCCCAGGGCGGGGTCACCATGCTTATGGCCAGGAAGAAGCCCAAGAAGGATACGACACCGCCGGCAGCATCAAGCGAGGACCCTGCTGCCTCTTCTGTTAACTTGCTCGTTCCCCGAAAGAAGCGCAAGGAGTCCGGCTCCGAAGATTCTGGTCCAATTGGAGGCGGCGCGGAAGCGATAGGTGAGAACGCCGCGAGTGCGACGAGTGAAACACCGGCTGTGAATACCCTTGGTGGCGGCCTGGTGCGGAAGAAGCCCAAAACGGCTTGAATATGGTTTCGTTTTAGCATGATCTTCTTTTTGCAGAGGGAACACGTGAAGAGAAAGCAAGCTTAGACTTGGACTCTCAGGAAACTGGTGGATACCCCAAGGCATACATGGTTTTAAACTGGTGCGGCGTTGCGTATGGGATGATTGGGTATTGGCATATTCAAAAACACAGTTCAAGGACAACTAGGACATGAAGGAGACCTACAGGGAATGAATATCCCTCCGTCCATACATTTATTGCCTTTATGTTGTGTGTGGGTATCTTAAGATGCAGTGAGATTTGATCAGTAAGACCTCACACCCTCCGCCGCTTAGCGCTGGGCTTTTCGCCGTCGCTCTCGGCCTTCGCCAACTCGGCAAGCTTCGACTTGACCGACTCGACCGCCTGCCTCAGCAGCACCTTCTCTCCTATCCTGACGTCCAAAGCCATGCGCTGTCGCCTCAGCTTCTGGTCTGCGCCATCAGTACCCTCCTCGTATTGCTTGATATCCTGCTCCAACGTCGTGCCGTACTGCCTGGTCCGCTCGTCAAGCGCCCTGGCGATGGCAGAGTAGATGAGCCTATCCCGGGCGGCCTTGTCAGGCACCGCCTCGGGGCTGAACTTCTTGACGGCCTTCATCACGGCCTTGAGCTGCTCCACCAGCTCCTCGGGCGCGCCGGCCGCCTTCTCGACCTCGCTCACCTTGCCCTCGGAGTCCGGGTCCTCGGCCCCGCGCTCGATCACGAACCCCTCCTCCAGCTCGTCCTCGTCCAGCGAGCCCAGGACCTTGTCCCACTCCTTCGCCGGCAGCGGAAGCTCGGCCTTCAGTGCCGCGACCACGGTGGGCTCCCACGCGAGGTCGACGAGGTTCCACCGCCTGTGCGCGCGCGTAGTGTAGCCATACCGCCTCAGCAGCTCGCCGTTGCTCAGGGGCCCGTAGTAGTTGAGGATCTCCTCGCCCGCCTTGATGGGCCGCAGCGAGGTCGCGGTGAGGGCGTGCTCACCGTGCTCGATGTGCGCGTTGAAGGTCGCGTCGGCGTTGAGGATGTCGGCCATGGGCACCATGCCGAGCATCGTCTTGCCCTCGCGGTCCTCGACCCACTCGTCTTCTTCCTCGGCCTCCTCGTTATCCTTTTCTTCGTCGTCTTCCTTCTCGAGGTCAAACGCGTACGCCATGATGACGCTGCCCATGCGGAAGGCGACCTGGACGAGCTCGGCGTCGCTCAGCTCTGCCGAGCCCTCTGGGAAGAAGACAGCGGGGTGGGCCCTGACGACGGGCAGGATCTTGGTCCGCACCATCTTTTCCGCCTCGTCCTTGCCCACCTTGCCCGCGACGGGGCTGGCCTGCAGCTCAACCAGCTCATCGGGGGACCAGAACATGGGCGTGCTGAAGTCGCCTATGGTGGGCAGGACGTCAAGGTACGGCCTCCACGATGAGCTGGCGCCTTGCAGATACTCGTAGATGAGGACGAGGATGAGCGAGGTCCACGAGTCCTGGGACGTGTCGTCTGCATCGTCGTCCTCGCCATCCTCGGTTTCGGAGTTCATGTCCTGGTCAGCTCCTTCGTGTTCCTCAGGGGGGCTGAACAGGTCAGGGATCTTAGTGGCCAGTGACGAGGTGTTGGTGCATATGATAGACTGGCGTGGGATGGTGAAGAGGATGGTGTCCGGGGAAATGTCGGCTTTCGCGACTACGGCAAGGCGTGTTAGTCTCAGCCCGGCTCAGCTCAGCTGGGTTTATCTGTCACAAGGCGTGCTTGCTTACTCACCTATTCCACGACCTGCGCCTCTGTCTCTCAGATCTCGAACCTCGATGTCATCGTGGAAGGTGGTGCCGGGTTGTGCCCTGAACCAATTCAAGAATTCGGATGTTTTCTGGTCGAATGTCTGCTGCGTCATGACTGGACGCTGCCACTGCTCAGCTGAGATGAGCAGACCTGTAAACTTGTTTCTGAGATGCTTGTTGCGGTTGCAGTCTCGGTCAGTCAATCCGTCATTAACTAAAGTCGATCGATCAGCCTCTCCACCAAGGCTGTGCTGCGTGATAGCGAGCAATCGCAAAATTTCAGCGTGTGACGCCCCACATTCTCCCACCCACACTCCCACCTCCCGTGCTGATCTACAGGGGAGTGCTACGGGGGACAGGGAGGAATGGCCAAGCTTTCAGCGCCAAGGCGGCACGTCGATGGGTCAGTGGAGAACGGCTCCAGAGTCGATCTTGGCACCGTTGACCTCCAACCTTGCAAGCCTGGCGAATCTTGATCATCTTGATGACCTTCGTCTCAACCGCTGTCGTCGATGCTCAGCCTGACGACCGCCCAGCCCAGCCACGGCCTGCCTAACGCAGCTCACAGGCTTGTCTCGTCTCGTCTCGTCTCGTCTATTCACGATGCATGACATGGAAAATTATCGAATGCCCAGACGGCCACCGACGAAGCCGTGCCTATCTGCGGAATCCCTGCCCGCCTACGGCCGTCCTGACTGAAGCTATCCTGGATATCGACATTGTGGACCCCAAGAAATGGGATGATATAGCCTGGGATGATTCAGCTGTTCGGCAGTTGAGGCAGAGCTGACAGCTCGATGCCACCTAGCAATGGCACCCTGTCCAAGCATCTACCGTCCTCTCGAGCCCTCTCCTGTGGCCTGCAGGGCTGCTCATCCCAACCCTTCATCCCGTGGCCAGCAAGGTGTTGGCCTGACCCGGTGTCGGTTTTGGAAAGGTCTTGTCTTGGCTGCGACGGCGCGGTAATGCTTCCACGAGTGAGGTACACAAGGTGCCGTCACAGCCTTGTTATTGCTTGCCAAGCGATGACAGGCGCGCGCTATTCGCATCGTCGCCGTCGCCTTGCCAGCGCCAGCGCCATCGCCATCGCCGACACCGACGCAGTGGCCTCGTGACACGGGCCATCCTCACCGAGCATGTTGCCCTCCTCATCAGGCCTGGATGAACATCCCCTCTATCTGCAACAACCCCGCAAGACTTTTGAGATTACAGAGATGCGCTCATATTGCTTCTAGCTAAAATAGGCCCATCTTGTGGCCCGCGGTATAGCGGATCGCAACTCCGCTCCCCACGCCAGCAGGGTTCTCCTCGGCCACCACTCCATATTCCCTTTTTGCACTTTTCCCTTTTTCCCTTCCGCATTTGGCAGTCGAGCTTATGTCGCCGTTTTTATCGACTAAAATATGGTTTGCCCTACAATGCACGTTAAGTGTGGGCATGTCTTGCAGTATATCGACATGGATAACCGCCAAGAGGATTGGAGGTGCCTTAACTGCTTCCGCATATCTGCTGACGGAAACTCCGACAGGCGAGCCATGTGGAGTGTGATACTACCCCAACTCGGTTTCTCCCGGCCGCTGCCCTTGTCTCTATTGTGGCAGTGTGAATGCCGGGGCTCGCCCGGATGTCCGAACAAGCAAGCCGTCGCACGCCTCTGCCGTACACCCGGCCCAGATGCTGAGTAAACAGCACACCGGTGAAGCAGGTGGTCCCTACTTGTGGGTACTGCAGACCTGCATGTTGGGTCACTCAAGAACTTTACCAAATTCCCAGAGTGGCCGGAAAAGACGGGCAGACTTCTGTCAAGCTTCTCATCTGTGCCATGACCGCCCTTGGGATGAAGGCAGGGCGACGGGATCTTGCATGAGGGGCCAAAGCTTGTTAAGCCCAGATAATTTCCGAACGGGACACTCGGGCTATTTTAGACCTGTTTCTTCGCACTCGGGCAGCGGAAACCGAGTCAGCAGCTGTATGCAAACAGCTCCAATCCATGCGGCGGCAAAGTCTTCTCCCGGACTCTCAATGGCTCGCATGGGCACGCGCTCGTGCTAAAGCACGTCGATCGTTACGCAGCACCCGCTATGCACCATCATAATTATGTGTAAGGTGTGCAGTAGTGCTTGCGTCAAATCTATCTCACCGTCCTTAGCGCACGATCGAACGCCGAGTTAGCAGCGAGTATGGTTTTCCCCAACACTACGCGGCACCTACGCGTGCTACGGTGTTAGTGTGCCGGCATCCATGGTGGGTGCTCAACCACCATGGGATCACACCTCGCCTTCACACTTTCTCCCGCAAGATCCTATTGGCGGTACCTGGACTGAACAACCATTGCTCTCATCGCTAACTTTTCGTCCAATACATGTACATGACATCATGTACTCATTATGCTTAAAGAGAGTCAGGACTATGCCAGAAAGGCAAAAGAGAGCACGGCCATACTACGCTGTTCTAATCTCACCGCCCGCCTGACTAAATTAATCAACTCCATGGAGCCAACATAGCTGCCCAGACCTCTGGGCGGGGCGGAATGCATGTGGATCTATATGCAGTGTTCATGGTTCAGGGCACACCAATGCTACTCTATTCCCAGCGATGACCTCTTCGGGCTGTCCACACCACAATGCCTGGTGAGGAGTACAGCCAGGTACGCAGTGCAGGTACCCACCACAGGGGGCTGTGGGAGAGCTCGATGGCAACACATGCATCATGACTGTCATGGCTACTCGATATTTCACTGAGCCTAGAGTATGATGCCGTACAAGTGTATAAGAGGGCAGCATCTCCATCCATTCTACCATCTGTTTCTCATCATCCCATCCTCACTCATCAACCCACACTCTTTTGTGCCTTTCCAATCATCCAGTTTAGCAACAGCAACATCGTCGATCACATATTCAACAAATCCATCTCTCTATATTCAAGATGTACTCTCGCGGATATGTCCTCACTATGGGCCTCCTCCATGCTCTGCCCTTCTCCCACGCCATCCCGGCACCTCAGTGAGTCTTCCTTTGGCGGTGAACTCGCGCCAACAATATTTTCTTGTAATAGCCCTTACTAATTCGTTGATCCAGAATGGGAGACTATGGCGAGAACTCCGGCTCAGTCGGTGGTGTGGACCCCCCGATTCCAACCGTCACTGCCGCTTCCGGCTCCCTGTACGGCGACGAGGGCCTCCTCGGCGGCAACGCTCCCCTCCCGGATGTCAACTCCGAGTCAGCTGTAGTCGAGAACCCGCAGTATGTGGACGGCCAGTCTGCAGACAGGAAGCTGGGCCTGTACCTCGACTTCAACAGTGTCGAGGCTCCTCAGCCCGAGAGGGGAGGCTTTGGCGCCACCGACCCCGGCCCGCGAACCTACTACTACGAGAAGATCAACCCCGATGTCTACGCCATCCCCGGCACCGACAGCGGCGATGTCCCCCAGGCCATGTGGCCTCTGGGCATGTCGCACAACCGCGCCGGCTCCGACCCTGGCGCCGGCTGGGCGCGCCAGCAGAACCAAGACGTCCTGCCCTCCGCCACCGCCATGGCTGGCGTCGACATGAGGCTAGCGCCCAATGCCTACCGTGAGCTCCACTGGCACACGGCCAACGAGTGGTCGCTGATGCTCAAGGGCTGCGTGCGTGTCTCCACGGTCAACGAGGATGGTGCGACTGATGTCGACGATGTCTGTGCTGGTGATGTGTGGTTCTTCCCTTCGGGCGTTCCTCACAGCATCCAGGCCTTCGATGAAGGCTGTGAGTTCCTGCTTGTCTTTGACGATGGTGCGTTCTCCGAGGACGAGACCTTCCTCCTGTCTGAGATGATGGCGCGTACTCCTGTGAGCGTCCTGTCCAAGAACTTCAAGGCGGACCCCAGCGCATTCAAGAACATTCCACAGGATGAGCTATACGTAAGTTTTCACCGTGCTTTTACTTCTCCCGTCCAGGAATCAGGGACTGATATCTCCACAATAGATCTTCAACGGCACGCCTCAGCCCAAGGAAATCGACGACACCCAGAACCTGACCTCATCCGCCGGCTCGCTCGACGGCACCGCCAACTCGTACACCTACCACTGGTCCGAGCAGAAGCCCTACGAGACCCCCGGCGGCTCCGTCAAGATCCTCGACCCGACCACCTTCCCCATCGCGTCCAACTTCGCCGCCGCCCTCGTGGTCGTGCAGCCGGGCGCCATGCGCGAGATCCACTGGCACACGACCTCACCCGAGTGGAACTACTTCCTTCAGGGTTCCGCGCGCATCACCGTCTTCAAGGCGCCCGAGGCGGCCCGCACCTTTGACTTCACGGCCGGCGGCGTGGGTTACATCCCTCAGGCGGCCAGCCACTACGTCGAGAACACGGGTACCGAGGATGTCATCTTCCTCGAGGTCCTGCAGGCGCCCAAGTTCTCCGACGTCAGCGCCGCGCAGTGGCTCGCCCTGACGCCCAAGCAGGTCGTCCAGGACCACCTCAAGCTGCCTGAGGGCATGTGGGAGAGCCTCCCCAAGGAGAAGGAGTACATCAAGCAGGGCCCTCTCAACATGACTTCGCTGGCGACCGCGTCCCTCGACAGTGCTGACACCCCCGCTGCGACCCCGAGCGCGGCACCGTCTGCTGCTGCGAGGAGCATCCAGGCTGGAGGTGTTGAGGAGACCAAGAGGGAGGTCACCTTCTTTGCTTAATTGTAATTGGAAAGGGACAATAGTTGGTTATTTGACAACTGTGGGGTTTTCTTGTATATATCAGTGTTCAGAGCCAATTTGTTGGGCTAGCCGAGGTGTTTTGTTTCTCATAGACGTGCGAACTGAAATTAAATGATTTATGATGTCTTCTGAAGATTTTGGCCATCAATCCGAGCTGGCTATGTGAATGAATCCCTCTCAGAGCGACCCTCATCGCTCCTCCTGCCCTCCTCCCTCCTCTCAAACCAAACCCTAATCTCCCTCCCCTTCCACATCAAGACCAAAATAGGCACGAAACCAAGCACGCTCCCCCAGATGACGAACAACAAGAACGCAAACTGATATCCAATCCTCTGACAAAGCAAGACCACATAGAACGCGTACGTCATCCCAAATATCTGCCTAAGGAAATTAAAGAACGTCGCAACATCCCCACCTCGCTCGCGGTAACAGTCAATACTATAAGTATAGCACGTCGTCGCGATCGGCTGCAGCCCAAACACACTCAGCCCCATCCCGAACAGCGGGACGAACCAGTGCGTCCGGTACTCGATGGTGAAACCGTAGATGAGCAGGCCGACGGGGAGTAGCACCGCCCCGGTCCAGATCGCCTGAAGCCGCGCCTCGGGCTCTGGGTTGACCCCGCCCAGGCGGCGCCGCGCGCGCTTCACTATGGCGTCGAGGATCACTCCCGCGACGCTCTCGCCGAGCACCCCGCCGACGGTCAGCGCGCCGCCGTACGCGAGCCCGATCTCGAGCGTGTCCCAGCCGAAGCGCTCCTTGAAGATGGCGGCCACGGTCACCGCTGGCAGGATGCTGCCGAAGCCGTACTGGGCCGCATAGTAAGCCGCCGGGAAGAGGACGGACGGGTATTTGGCCATGCGGAGTGCCGGCCAGACGAAGTCGCTGAGACGCAGCTTGAGGCCTGGGAAGGGCCCTGCGTACGGTTTTAGGCGGGCGGCGTAGCCCTTGAGCCCGAGAGAGGACGTCTCCCTCTCCCTTCGGTCCGCCGGGGCTGTGTGCGTCAGGTCGTCGGTGTTGCGCACGTAGAGCGTCTCGGGCAACCCGACGAGGGTCACAAGAAACATGACCCCGTCCAAAATTGCCGTAAATTTAAATGTCCATCGCCAGCCAAGAAACTGACCCACGAGCCCGCCCAATATAGGCGCGATGTGAGCACCCGTCGTCAGGATCACCGTGAAGAGCCCCATGGCCCGTCCCCGCTCGTGGAAGAAGAAGCAGTCGACCACCGTGCTCGGACCCAGGGCCATCGCTGCCGGGAAGAGACCGTTCACGACGCGGGCGCCGATGAGCTGGCCGTAGGTGCGCGCGTATGCCGATCCGAGGATGGAGACGAAGCCCAGCAGCGTGGTGAAGAGGTAGATTGGTCTTCGACCGTAGACATTCGCCAAGGGTACCCAGATAAATGGGCCGATACCGTTGAGGGTGATGACGACGGTTGTCTGATAAGAGGCTTGGACGATGGTGATGTCGAAGTCGCGGGCGAGCTGGCTGTAGGCCGGGTTGATGATGGCTGTGTTGATGGTGCCGAGGGCGGCAAGGAGGCAGACTTGTATCAGTACTGCGACCTGCAGGGTGTCAATACAAAGATCCCTAAGCGTCTTTCAAAAACAGGTCTACCGATACCTACTTTGAGTGAGAGAGCCCAATTCAAAGGATCTTTCGGGTCGTCAGAAGGACGAGGGAGGAACGTATCCCGGTCGTGATCAATGACTTGGTCATTCCTCTCGAAATGCTCGGTTCCATCGAGCCCCGACTTTTCGCCAGCCACAGTTCCCGTCTGTGAAGATGCCATGGTAACCAACCTATTATCAAGCACAATCCTGACTTTGTGCTGTCGACTTGGCCGGCTCAGGGACACTGGAGTGGCTCGTTACGTGAGCTGAGAGATCAAAGCTAAGAAGCACATACCAGTTACAGAATCTTAAAAACCACGGTAATACAACGGGTGGGCGAATAATTCGGCGGCATTCTAAAAGACGGAATGTATGCCTATTTGGCTGGCGGCGATAATCGAGACCCCGCATCGCGAGTCCGGGGCGATGACGACGACTCTCGGGAACGGTATCCCCTAGATCGTGGAAGCCGGGGATAAATACATGAGGAGAAGTACGATACCTTTTTTAGCTCTTCATCTCAACGTACCATGTGTGTGCGTAATGGTCTTGGGAGCTGGAGTTTTATAATGGCAAGATTTCGACGACAACAGGAATTATGCGGTATCGAATTTTAGAAATTAGACGGCAGAACTCACCGGAGGAGTAGAAGTTTCTCAACTAATTCCACGTCGTTTCCTACGGTATCGATCCGCCAGCTTTTCTGAATTGATAGTCTGTAGGTACTTTGCAAGCAAAGCGGTTTAACCTACTCGACTACATTATCAATCTCGTAGCTGGTTCAGCTAGTAGTTGTCCTTATTATGCTGAACAGCTTGCCCCTCCTATACCAAGGACTGACTGTCCCCGGCCATAACTGGCCAGTATGCCCACGTGAATGTGAGGTCTTCTTCAGACCCCCCATCGCGGTGGGGTTGTCTCCTCCTTTTTTTAGTAGTGGAGGGACAATTTCGGCATCTCTGTCTTATCCCTAGTACGCCTACCCAGCAAGCTCGAGATTCATCATCAACTCCACTTTCTGTAAGCTTACGCCCTAATCCTAGTTCTCAGAATTCAACAATCACCTTGCGATATTACATGATTAGTGATCGGTCAAGGCTGTCCTAGCCGGGAAGTTAAACACTCAAGTCTGGATGCTTGAAGCCATGTCTTGGGTGAAGGAGTGTGAGCTGATTTACCTGAGAGCATATTGAGACAGTGAGCAAACGAGGAATGGCAGCGTGCAGTCTACGGGCAGAGGAATCAAAGGAGTAAGTGTATGAATATTACGTCTCAAAATCCAGAGAGAGATTGAAAATGGAGACTCTAGATCTTGTACCGCTGACCTTTCTACCCATGTTGAGCACCACTGTCACCGTGCCGTGCCGTGCATGCCCAGCGTCCAATGCTTGTGATCACCACCGCCAAGCCAGTCAGCCACTGGGTATTGGTCCGCCCGTTACAAATCATTCACAAGCTGTATGCGGTAATATTTTAGCGTGCGCGGTTGAAGCGCTGCTAATCGTCACGTATACAATAGAACATATGGGTTAGATATATATTTTCGTCCCCAGTCGCCTCATGACACCTCTTGCCCACGCAGTCTCACGATTTTTCTCTTGATGCAAATTGAATCATGGCGGAAGTCTTCCTCAAGCCGTCCTGTCCTCAGGCCCAGAGCCTCACAGAGGCAGGGCTTGCCCATCGCGTGTTCCTGCCAACAGACACCAACTACACTTCGCGGAATGAATCGTACTGGAGCAATGACGTAAAGCTGAGACCGGCCTGCATTGTCACGCCTCGGTCGGCTGAAGAAGTGGCGAAAGCGGTGTTAGCCCTTAAGGCTGGGGGACATACATTTGCTGGTAAGCCTGAAACTTTGAAGAGGAGAAACCTGCCATCCCACTTCAAATTGTCATACAGGCCCTGAGATGTGTTGTTCCCATTTCCTCTTTTACCACTAAGACGGAAATCAATGCAATCGAGTACTTGATAGAGCACTTAGAGCTGTGCTCCATGATGGAAACTCAAAGCATAGCTGACTGTTGTAGTCCGAAGTGGGGGCCACGCCAATTTGGGTAACAATATTGACCAAGGTGTGACAGTAAGTGAGATCCGATTGTTTGTGTAGCCTGAATCAGAAATATAGCTCGGGAGCTTATCTTCTCTTAAAAACAGATCGACTTGGGATTAATGTCAGATCTCACAGTCGACACCGACTCTGAGACCGTCCGCTTTGGGCCCGGAGGCCGCTGGGCCGACATTTACAAAGCCCTCGCCACCTATGATCGGATCGTCGCCGGCGGCCGCGAGGGCCAAGTGGGCGTGGCCGGTCTGATCCTCGGCGGCGGCAAATCCTTCCTCACGGGGCGCAAGGGCTTCGCTTGCGACAATGTGCTGGAGTTCGAGGTTGTACTTGCAGACGGCAGCATTGTGAAAGCCAACAGGGAAGAGCATGCGGATCTTTTTCGCGCGCTGAAGGGCGGCTCCAACAACTTCGGGATCGTAACGAGCTTCAAGATTCCCATGGTGGAAAGCAAGAAGATCTGGGGCGGGATAACTGTCTACTCTAAGGAGCATCTCCCAGCAGCGATCGAAGCGACACACGATTTCACAGCGAACGCCGCTACACACCCTGACGAGAACTTAGTCGTGCTCATCTCACACAATTCCGTGTTTGAAGAAACGGTCATATGCACGCTCTGTTAGTAACAATCCTGAGACATGAGGGCGCAAACCACCTGCAGCCAGCTTCTGCATTGGGTTCCCGAAGGGAAGCGAAAGGTAACTGACTGAACCACACTTTCTGCTCTAGACGCCAGCATGACTGCCACAGAGAGGGCACCGGCGTACAATAAGTGGCTAGCCATACCTGAAATCACCACCAACGCCAAAATTACAACAGAAGCAGAGATGGTGGCGGCGAACAACACACCTGGAAACTACTAGTGAGTACTTTATGCCACCTGCATCCTATTTCCTCGGAGTATTCAACTTTTCTAACCTTCCGGTAGCACTATCTGGTTCACATTGACCTTCAATAACGACACCCGTATCATGACCAAAGCCTCCGAGACACATGACACGCTAGTAGAAGAGCTGAAGACCATCGTCCCAGATGGCAACATGCTCTCCCAATGTATTTTCCAGCCCCTCCCCAAGCTCTACACGGAAAAGTCCGTTGAGGCGGGGGAAAACGTGATGGGCCTAGAGAGGCAGAAGGACGACGGTGTGCTGCTTTTGGCTTTGGTCGAAGTACCGACGGCGGACCAGCGGGCGGCAGCATATCCCAAGATGAAGGCTTGGATCGAAGAGGTGCAGGCATTTGCGTCCAGTATCGGCGGTGCCCAGGAATGGCTGTATCTGAATTACGCAAACCCCGGTCAGGATGTTCTGGCCAGCTATGGGGCTGAAAATGTCAGTCTTATGAAGAAGGTTGCGGCTAAGTATGATCCAGAAGAGGTTTTCCAGAAGTTGTGTCCCGGAGGTTTCAAGCTTTCGGATGTTTGAAAAACGAATTATGCTTATTCATGAGATTTTATGAAGGATAGTGTAACATACAAGGGTCATTGAAATTGTTCCAAAAGCCTTACAGCACTACGTGAAAAATACCGAGGATTGGTAGTATTTTCGAAATCCTTTCGAGCAACACTTTTCAGAATTTTTCACCGGGCGAGGTTGCGGGCCGTGAATGTGTTATAATGGGAATGCTTTCAAGCGACTTCTCAAGGGTCAGTCCAACGGGCAAAGTCACGGACCGGCGCCCGTAGCTTCTGCAGATCACCCCGCAAACCATCATACGACGGTATTCAAGTACCTTTTCTTGGTATCGACGATACAAGCGATCAATACTCTGTTAATATGCGCATTATTGTGACCAGTTATATAAAAGCCACGACTCCTGTGGCCTGTAGTCTTCTAGCTGTCCACGTCTCACGCAACAACTTCTCACGAAGACCTTGATGCAGCTTTGTGACATGTCACTGAGGCATTGTGAGCTCCGCGACAACATGTCCTCTACAACGTCTTCACATAATTTGGCATTCCTGGTTTTGGTCTTTCTGTTTGCAACATTCGCTCAGTCAAGAATGAATATTTCGGCCAGTATTCGGGTTCATGCAGTCCCGGAGGGCGTGGCAGCTAGCAGCGACTTCATCGTACAGGCTCGCATCGCCGGGTCTGATACGTGGTCTTCTTTGCCTTCATATTCTGTGAATGGCGCCGAGCAGAACCTTACCCGGAACGAATTCAACAAACATCCCATTACTGTCACCTCTTTGGATTACAACCACAGCCCTTTGGAAGTGCAAGTTCAATACAAAGCTGGTGCAGTTCACTCCGCGTTGATCAGACCAATTTCTTTAGGAATCGAAGCTGTCGTTGAGGGAGATGTCATCAGCTTCACTCTTGGTCGACAAGTGGACCTTATGCTGGAAATCAACAACGATAAATGGCAAGCAATGCACCTTCTTACCAATGAGATCGACGAAACCGCTCCCACCAAAGATTCTGAAAATGTGTGGTATTTTGGGCCAGGACTTAACAACGGATCGGCCTACGCAAAAGTTGATGGCGGAAACTTAACTGTCCCATCGGACACAACTATATACCTCGACAGCGGGGCATTCCTCAACGCTAGAATTCTCTTCAATGACATATCCAACTCTGGCATCCGCGGGCATGGGTTTCTCTACGACTCGCCGAATGGCGGCGCCATCCTCATCGAACGCTCATCCAACATCTTTGTCGAAGGCGTCACATCCCTCAACGCCAGCGGCTTCTCTCTCACGACAGGCGAGGCAAAGAATGTACACATCAACCGTTATCGATCCTTCTCATCCGCCGGAAACGGTGATGGCCTCGATTTCTTCTGTTCCCAGGACATCGTGGCCGAAAACTGCTTCCTGCGCAACTCAGACGACACCCTAGCCATCTACGGTCATCGCTGGAATTATTACGGCGAGACTAGAAATATCACACTGAGAGACTCGGTCTTGTTGCCAGATATTGCGCACCCAATCAACATCGGAACGCACGGGAATCCCGAGAGCCCTGAGACTCTGAGCGGGATCCACATCAGCAACATCGACATCTTGGACCACAACGAGGCTCAGATGTGGTACCAAGGTTGCATCGCGATCAATGCTGGCGACGCGAACCACGTGCAGGATGTTCTAGTTGAGGACGTCCGGGTGGAGAAGATAACAAAGGGCCAGCTCCTTAACCTCCGCGTCATGCAGAATGGCAGGTGGACGACGGCGCCTGGTAGCAGCATCCGCGACGTCACATTTAGGAATTTGGAGCTGGATCTGGACAACTCGGAGATTGTGAACCCGTCGCAGATATTGGGTTTTAATTCCACGAGGAATATCCAGAACGTCACTTTTGAGAACTTGAAGGTCGGCGGGGAGCTCGTGCACGAGGGCATGGCCATGCCACGGTGGTTCTTGGTTTCGGATTATGTTCCTCTGTTCGCGAATGAGCATGCATTAAATGTTTCGTTCAAGTTGAAGGAGAGAAGCAATAGCACCCACAAGTAGATAGACATATCGAGCTTCGACCTGGAAACGGGCGAGAATCATTGGGTATTCAGTAGGATTATCGAGTACCCGGTGAGCTAGTTCGTGGAGAAGGGGTTGTGCAAAAGCGAGATATGCAGACTGTCAACAAACGGAATTCGCCATGTCTAAGTCATGCCAACACGGCGTGGGTACTAGATAGAGGTAACTGTACGATTCCATTAGGTATAAAAAGAAAAGTCAGGGAATTCACCGGATGGTATGATTCAAGAACCCCAGCGGCATCGTCCACTCCCAAACGGATGAGAATCCGTAGACGGTTTCCTGCAATCTTTCCAAGAGAGCAGTCCTTGCGACTGCCGATGGTGACAGAACATATGAAAGGTAAATTGAGGTCTCTGGACGTCGTTAGAATGGGTCTGTGGCCGGACTTACGTGGGTAGATCAAGGACGGGAGAAATCCAAGGCTTCGCCCCCGATCCATCAACAAGCATGGCCTCCGCTCTTGCGTCCGCTCCTGGGACTACATAGGAGGCCAGCCGGACCAGAAGCAGATGGGCGATCATCGCAGGCTATTCGGGCATGGAAGGTCGAGTTCTGAGGGTGATCACCGAGCTATTTTACCTAAGTGTTAGCGCTCTGCTCCAAGATCACCGTCGCGGTAATGCAGCTTCTCTCTGGAACCACATGGGTGCCGCCTCTCGTACCTCAGCTAATAATTTCTTACGTTTATGTTAATGGCTCAACAGGCACGATGGCCTCGGCCTCGACTGATCCTAGCGTCTGAGTATAAGTGGCTTGATAGTGTAACAACCTACTTTGAAAAGGAAACGCCTTGGCCACTTTTCATCAGGGATGGGATCGTCCGCTGAAATCGATATCTAGAATATCTCTCAGTCCATTTTGATCACCTTGGCATAGCTGGGGAGCCCATCTGAGCAATAGCTCCCGCCTCCGAGTAATTTGACCATACCTTTTGAGTTCACTCCAATGAGGGACTAATCATCCCTGTGCTTCACCTCCTGCTGACTCCAGATGTCAATCTTCAAAAGGACCTGGCATTCAAGACCGCCATGACCGCATCCTTCGAATTTTATCATGTAAATGTCACTTCAGCTTGATTTTGAAGGGCACATGGGTTAAAGAGGCGCCCTGCGTTCCAAAGGTCTTGTGGTGGTTCGCGTTTCTCGGATGACCCTGGCGGGTGATAATCGCAAAGTCTTCCGGCCTCCAAGCTCCACCGGCTTGCAGACCCTCCACGCGAGCCCCCCTCTCATGGGCCGGTGCGAATCATGGTGGTGACTGCATATATCTCGGGTCAGGAATCGACGGGCCGCCGCCTGGTGCCCACTCGGCGGCACCGCCGTAGCTTGTCGCAAGAGACCCGGCCGCGCTGTTCAGGTAGTTCTGTATCATTACGTCGCCGCAGTTTCCGTGTAGCAGGATCTCGCTCTTGAGCGCGAACACCTCTGCCTGCAGGCTCCTGAAGGTCGCCCACAACTGCTCGCGCCTCAATGACCCGGCCCTCTCCGTGGCCTCGAGCTCCGCGGCTGCTGCCTTGCTCTTGGCTCGGCACTTATTTGCTGCAGTCCGGTTGCGGCGGAGCTGTTTAGGTCGTGGTGCTGGCGACAGTGGTCGTAAATCTCGCTGCGTATCGCCGCTGGAACTGGCCCTTCTCGAGCTTCCTGGCCGCCTTGGACTGGCCTGGTCGTCTATGCCAGGTGTTGAAGAGCCGCCATCGGAAACTGGGCTGATAGGGGTCTGCAAGAGATCGATATTGTATGCCGGGCTGACTCCTCGTCGTGGAGCATTGGTCTCGAACCTTGTCGCCTCATTTGATCCAGCACCACGGGACATCATTCTCCTGCGCGCGAGGCCGTCGGGCAGTGAGTCTAGGACCTTTTCAGGCCGGCTCAGATCTGTCGTCGCCTTCGAAAGAAATGTGTTCGCGGCCTTGTAGTCTTGGATATTTGGGAGGCCAGCCTCTGAGCTTCTCGCTGGTGTTATTGAGTTGTTGATGCTATCCGAACCAATCTGAGGAGCAAAGTCCCATGGCATGCCTGTACTTCTTTGCATTGAAGAATCGACCTGGATTTGCCACTCATCAGACGCCGTAGGGACAGGTCCGCTGAGGGGAGAAGGAAGTGGGCGGGGCATGTAATTCGTGGGAGCAACCAGCGAGGTAGTTGCGTCTGCGAAAGGCATGTCTGGTGCTCCCGCTGTTTCGGTTGGCCATATGTTGTGTGGTAGAGGTGTGTTGTAGTTGTCACCTGCGAAAATTGATGAGATGTATCTGTGGTCGGACCTATCGACGTACTGGACCATAGGCGTCACGCTCATATTTTCGAAGTTGAAGTAGCTTGGGTATGATCCGCTGGGCTGGATTTCAACCATGCTATCATGCCTGCTCGTTGAACCCGCCATTCGGTGATGGCGTTGTCGAGGTGCAAGGGGTTTGCGACGCTGGAGTAGATCTGCACGGCAGGAGCTGTTATCGAGCTTCGATAGAGTCGTACTGTGGTGTAGAGAGGAGGGCTTAGGGACGTGTTGGGTTTCGGAGGGCTTCGCAGAGCAAGGCAGAATCTAGAATGGTCTGCACCAGCTGCGTTTTCCTTTGAATAATATTTTCCAAAGAAGGGTTGGTCAACGTGATGCGTACCTAGGTAGTTACTACCAATGCTCTCCACTGTTTACCTATAGGAGAAGGTCCGGCCAGCCCATGTTGTCTCATGATCGCCGCGGAGAAAGGCTACCCCCTGGAGAACTCGAGCAGCAGCAATCGCCAACAATGACGGAACCTCGAATGGAACAGCACCTGGGCAAGATCTGCAGTCTAATGGCACAATATGTGCCCAGATCGAGGGCGAGATAGACATACCGCAAAACAGGGGGTCCAATGGCAGTGCCCAACCTGTACGTACTAGCAGAGATCTCAGGCATCAATAGCGGCCTTCACGTTTGGCCACACGAAAGAGAACTGCCGGTCAGGAGGAGAGAATACATGGAGCGTCAGACTTAAAGGCGCACCAAAGGGTGGAACATGGTTTGAAACGATCATACGACCGTCAGCGGTAGACCAGGCACAAGACAAGGAGACCCAAGGAGAACGAGAAATCGGTGTTGAGACCTTATGCATTACCTCATCTGGTGCAATTTGAAGCATTGCAAGTCCCCAGTGTGTCCCAAAAGCGGTCAGACTTGGCGAGCCGGAGAGGTGGAGTAGGCTGTTCGATTTGGGGCTCATTGTACCCTTGAAGACGGGACGCTGCTTCAGGCGCAACTCGGCAAACAATGACTTTTGCCCATGGGGGCCTCCTCGAGACCACGAGATGATGTAGTGCTTGCTGCTTGACATCGGTGGCGAACATGCCCACGATGCAGATCTACCAACGGTGAGCCGATCTCGAAGACACGTATCGTGTCCAGGGGCATCAGGAGTGAAAGGCATCTTGTTGCAGACGTCGCACGGCGCCATCGATCGTGTACGGGGAGCTGAGAACTCATTCACACTGCAGGGGTCCTCAACAAGAAGAGCGAACATAGCAGAACAGCAGCACAGCAGCAGAGAAGTAGAGCAGTGTCTCGTCGAACCTTACCTGGCCGGGCTAAGTTCCGTCAGCTCAGACTGGGCGAACCTGGGCTCATAGGTCCGATAGGTCGAGTTCTCCGAAGTCGATACTCTTATTTCTCCGCGGATGGTAATCGGTCATGGTGACGGGAAAGCATCTGGTGTTGCCTTTGATACTTGTGCAGTATAGAAGAAGAGTCCGATAGAATTCGCAAGAAGGTTGGGCAGACTGGACGTGAAATATTTAAATTCCAAACGGGCTATGCGCAGACCCAGATTTGATGTGTGCTGCAAATCACCGATCTCCGCGGTAATCGACTGCTCGCCCATGTTGCAGACCACGGACCTTGTAGGCCCCTGGGCATGGGTCAAATTTGGTCCCCACTTCCCGTCCGGAGTAGTCCACGGGTGTGAAAAGCTTACTGCGATACCACTTTCCAGTGCTTATGAGTCACTGTTGGACAGCGTGCTTGGTGTTGCTCGTGCTCCCTCGCGAATTATAACTAGCCAGCATCTTGATAACCTTGGCATACTCAGGCACATGAAAAGACTTCAAGAGGAATCACGTCGGACTGTCGAGCAAGATTTCATTGTGAGCCGCGCTTAACAATGGCTTTACACCCATGTCGTTGATGACGTCGGACCAAAACGAGAGGAGGGTCGACCAATTGGTCACACATTAGTAAGTGTTCCTGAAGTCTATGTCACGGCACAAAAAAGCCTATTGCGCAGTACAGCACAAAAGAGGGACGTTGTAATGCCGAGAGCACTACCGTGGCTAACACCTATATACGTACTGTAACAGTCTAGGTTGCATGCCAAACTGTTTGAAGTCTTCCAGTGCTATAAGACCACATCCCGTACATCTCTGGGACTGTGAAATCAGAATCGAGACACTGAAAGTCTCGGCACCCGCTGTAAAGCTGTTGATTGCAGGAGCAGCTAATCTGTGGTGCATCAAGCTCTCTCAGAGACTCTCATTTGCATGTTGTTACTTCCGTCCACAACGGAGAAGATACGGTAGGTCTTCAAGATGTAATTAATGGTGTCTCCAGCAAAACCCCCATGACCATGGAAGCGTCTGTTTGCGGCGGCGGCCTATCTCACAAATTTGTAGACAAGAGGCGTACAGGGCTCAGGGAGTCTTCACTTACTGCTAAGATAATACACAGGCCGGGGCACAAGGGTCTGGCATACAAGGCGCCTTCAGCTGGTGTCTGCAAAGGCGCCACCGTACGGGAATGGGGTTGTGGTTCCTAGAAAGTTCTCATCACAGCCTTGTCGCCATGAACGAATCGCCGCACAAGTGACTTCAATGTTGAGAAGGCCTGGAGTTTGCAGTGGATACTTTCTCGAAGAGGGCTTCACATCCATTCGATGACCCTATGAGATTGCTTGGATGGGTGAAGAAACAAGATAAGTCGTTATGTCACTGGTCGCATCCGACTGGGAAGGCACCCGGTCCTGCCCCTACTGAGGTTCCTTATCCAATATCATCTGCATCGCCAAAGAATACGTATCCCGAGCCACCACCAAAGCCGAAGACCTCTTTCGGCCTGGCTAGCCTTGCTGCGCAGTATTCCGAAGAAACAAGGGTACAGATACTTGACTGGACTATGATTGCAAGAGCTGCTACTGACACTCTAGTGACTTATACAATATTTGGAAGGCGCCTCACGCCTGCGAGCGAGGCTTTATGGCGATGATGCCCCGTCACAGAGTTGGTCCTCACTGAGAAGACCGCTTTGCTTCCATTACGTCCGTTTCAGGTGGACGTCAAAGTCTCGCGATGGACACCTATCAAACCACGGTCTCACATGATAAATTCCAGATAGCACTAACCATTTTATCATAGCAAAGAGTTCATGAACACTGCAGTCACGTGGAGCCAGTGTAGGGTCATGCGTGGCGTCCAACGGTAGACTGCATACCGTGACTACCCCGGCTTAATGGAATCAATAATTCGAACACAGCGCTGTTATTATGGTCGTAATGATGCCTGAGACTGTAGGCTCGACAAGATCAGCTTCCACGACCTCGTGCAGCCAAGCAGGTGCAACAGAGCACGCCATACCATTCACCTGAGTTCTGCAACAGATCACCATAGGACGGATCATTTGTACCGTGTGGGTTGAATTGCCCGACGTTCATGCGGAAATCTGGATGTAAGGCATGTAAATAGACCATGACTCCTCTCACTGGCTGTTGAGTACTTGAGACCCCTACGACCTACTTAACTAGGTAGGTACCTGCCTCTGAGTTGCTTCCAGTCCATGGCTAGGACCAGCCGATTCGGGTCCACCAGACGACTTTCTGGGACTGGAGCGGTGACTCAGTCTGAGAAGTGGAGCAGAGACGTGTTCATGAGTAGCAGTCGCCAGGCAGTCTACCTAGGTACTTGCAAATATTGAATCGAGTGGTAGTTTTAGCCGTAGTCCAACGACGTCCCGTGGGACGCACGCTAGACCAAGGCGATCGCCGTGCAGTTAGTGCAAACAGATCTCCGCGTGTAGCTCCAAACCAAGATTTGTGCTCGAAGGTACTTCCGGACATGCGGCCCTCCAAACGGCAGATTCCGCTGATCGCCCAGCAAATTTTCCCGCCTGGCCTCCCCAACGGGAGAGGAAAGGAGCTCCAAGCCAGCGCGGGAACCTCTCCAAGCTCCCGGATGCAGGGGAAGATAAGCCTTCCCGAGGACTCATCGATCGTCTGCCAAGCTGAGGGATTTCTCAAGTCTCAACGCCTTCTTTTGCTCCGGATTTTCTCCCTTCTCACCGACATGACTTGACAGACGCAGGACCTGATACGTGGCCAAGGCACCTTTGCGATGATAAGAGGACGTGTGTGCACCCACCTCGCGCAGCTTCCGAGACCACGCACTTGCTTCTCTTCCTCCTCCCCGTCCACAGTGGGGCTTACTCAGAACCTCAACCTCAACCTCAACCACAATCTCAGCCGCATCTTCCAACAGCGTCCCTGCAGCTCTCACCCCGGGCCCCGCGGTCAAAACTTCTCGCCCAACCTCGTCGCACCCACCACCGCCAAGCGCCACCTCAGGAGCATCATGTCCGACGAACAGATCTCCCGCTACCTGCAGCAGACGCACGACCGTGTGTTCGAGCACAACACCAAGTGGGCGGCCGAGAAGAAGGCCCAGGACCCGGAGTTCTTCTCCAAGCTCAGCGCGGGCCAGAAGCCCGAGTACCTGTGGATCGGTTGCAGCGACTCGCGCATCCCCGCCGAGCAGATCACGGGCCTCGAGCCCGGCGAGGCCTTCGTGCACCGCAACATCGCCAACCTGGTGTGCAACATCGACCTCAACGTCGCCTCGGTGCTCAACTACGCTGTCGAGCACCTCGAGGTCAAGCACATTGTGGTGTGTGGCCACTACGGCTGCGGCGGCGTCAAGGCCGCCATGACGCCCAAGGACCTCGGCATCCTCAACCCCTGGCTTAGGAACATCAGGGACGTCTACCGGCTGCACGAGCACGAGCTGGACGCCATCAAGGACGAGGACGCCCGCTACGACCGCCTCGTCGAGCTCAACGTCATCGAGCAGTGCCGCAACGTCGTCAAGTCCGCCGCCGTCCAGAAGTCCTACGCCAAGAACCACTTCCCCATCGTCCACGGCTGGGTCTTTGGCTTCAAGGACGGCCTGCTTAAGGACCTCAAGTTCGACTTCGCCGCTGCCCTTGCTGACATCCAGAAGATCTACAAGCTTGCGGAGTAGTGGCTGTAGATTGGCTGTGGCTGGCGGCGTTTAGAGGGAAATTTTGGCGTTCAGAGGGGGCTTAGAGGCTTGTGGGCTTACTGGTCGGTACGGTCGAAAGGCATGGCTGCCTGTCAGGGCGAAGGGGTATGCATCATTGGGAGCGAGGGAGGTCATTCGGATGGTCCAGAAAAGTTCATGGACAATGGGCCATGTTGGTGCTGAGGTTTAGTATAACATATAGCGAGATGTCCTTCCATGGCTTCTAAGCGCTTAACAATACCTTCCACGCCTTGATTACAAGGCAACTGCACGATGCGAATCTACAGCCATATGTTTCGTGATCTCAATGCATGGTCTGCGGCCTTCTCAGAGGCATGGGCCGATGGTTGTTGTCAAGCCGTCGACATTAGCTTGAATATTCATACAGCCAACACCCATGCAGGGAGCCTGCACTTGCAAGGGCTATGCGTATTCAAAGCCTGCCATCCCCTCGCACTGTCCATCTGAATATTCAGGATGATTTCTTACAACTCATTAGCAGAAAATCTCCATGCACCAATCACCTTTCAACTCAAAAAGAGATTCAAGTCTGTCACACCTTCTCGCCTGTGGTAATGTCCTCCACCTCTTTTTCGTGATGGTCATCGGTCTTCCTCATGGCCAGCCCCGATCTCGACAACCGGTCGTGATCCACCTTTCCCGTTCTGCCAGGGCCGAGATCCGTTTGTGCAGGATCATGATATCGATCTCCTTCAGTGTCCTGCCACATGCTCTGGGGCAAAAAGAATCAGGACCAAAGATTATGGACAGTATCTGCCGGGGTGTATTCAGATGTTTGGCCACGAAATAAGAACAGGTTGGCTCTTTGAGGAAGTGCTATGGTAAGGTAGCCAGGCTGGGGGGGGGGGAGAGACTTTCAACTGATGTTAACAAAGGCACACGCAGGAGGTGCGGAAATGCCGAGGGAAAAGTTGAAGGCCCGGTTGCTCAGCGCAGCCAGACGCATGGGTGGCACGGGTGGCCAGGAATTAGACCTCGGCAGCGTAGAGCCAGCAGATGAGGCCAGCGTCAGGACCGTGAGCAGGTATAAGAAGAGAATTACAGTGTTGGCTAGCTCCTTGTAGCCAGAGATAACGATATCGGCGTCAGGTGAAATCTCCTCTCCACGCGGCACGTAGGCGCCGCCTGGTCATTTCCATGTGCATGGGATCGAGGATGTTAGGGCTGGCCATGCTGTGGGACTTCAAATGTGACAATATGATGCACGTCCACTGGGGGTCTTTTATCATGAATCTCTGAATACCGGCATTGCCTTGGTAGAGTAAGCCAAGGGCAGTCCATCCGGCGTGGAAATCAGTCCTAAATAGTCTCAGTCTGTCAGGAGGGGCCAACTAAAGTAGTTCTGGGCGCATGAAAGTGACGGCCGCTCCCGAAATCTAGGGCTTCGGGACTAATACAGATAGAAGGAGCTTGACACGTCATGATGGAATAAGCACATTACCAAGACAATCCTATGCCAGCTTTTCCTTGTTCCTTCCTGATCGGTCGAGTCAAGCCGATCTCGGCTCACGATTCGTGGGCCCGTTGGGAAAGACAAAGACCCAGCACGATGCTTGAAAGAAAGGTAGGATCTCACGTGTACCATGGAATGGAGCAACGGCCACCAAGGCTGAAAATGCTACAACCAAGACAACTTCCGCTGCGTCTGGGAAATCCCGCAGGTTCCAATTTCGGGATATTCGCATATTATACCTTAAAGTTGGGGATAAGAGAGCCAGGGATGCCATCGACTTCTTTTATTAAAGCGGGAATGACCTAAAGACATTATTGCCCCCTTTACTTCCATGATATCGACAGTCATGCAGGCAGACATCTATCGATCACAAGTGAGCTTCACCCAAGCAAGACGTCCCGGCTGTCCGGAGCCGCTCGCCTTGCAAAGGATCCGTCTATGCAACAATCCGCTCGAGTGATCTAATGCGAGATGTATGGGTCCATTGCAACTTACAAAAACGTGTGCCAGCACGGATCCGCCCTGGGAATAGGGGAGTACCATCAATCGCATTGCCCTCGAACGGTATGTGGCCTTTGGGCACTGAAGCAGCACGGCGACGGGGTAACGGAGACGCGAATCCAAGTATTAAAAAATGGTGTCAACAAAGCCGGTATCAGTTCTGTCATCGTCTGATATCTCCAATTCATGCGTCTAAGGTAGACGTATATATGTTGGCTTAGGAGATGGGGACCTGGACTAATTCGTTGATAGGAGACCTGAGGTTCTGATAGGAATTAGAGGATACCGCAATCAGATCAGAAGCAAATTCAAATTTTTACGTGTACTTAAAACCAACTTCTTTCTTGGTTTACATTTCAGCCTCTTGAAAACAGCATATGCCAATCTTTGGGTGGAATATGCCCATTACAACTGTCCCTCAAGCTGTAGCCAGATATTTCCTAGCTTGAGACAACATACTATCTTCAGTTAATGTATTGTCCAATACGTCTTACAGAAAGAGTGAATGATAGAAAAAGCATAGTTTCTGCGTGTGGGGAGGGTTCTGGTGCTATTTGTTTATAATATTTGTACCCAATATCATAAACAGAGTCAGCTGACTAAGGTTTGAAATGTTTCCCACTTACATCCTCACTTTCTAGATAGGAACCACATACCCAGGCCAGATGGGGCAGTCCCAGCACGCGATGAAGCAACAAGGGCAGCGCGGAATCTTCGAATTGCCTATGATTGTTTTGCTGCGAAATAGCTTAGTCTCTTCCGTGAGCGGCTGGCGGCTTTGAAACTTTAACTCGCACATCTACCTCAACTTAACACAGTTCCTTTAGCTCATGGGCGGCAGCATTCTCCAGACATCCCGGGGACAATACATTCTTTCTTCCTTTTGAAGTCACCCATTAGTTCCCGCATACCGCCCTGTCAAAGGCATTCATCGTCCAACGAGCCGCATTGTCCCAGAACAATCAGTATCCAGGCCAACGTGATCATTTCATGCAATTTGACCTATTTTTCACTCAGTATCCGGAGCTAGACCAGTTTTGAAACACATCTCTTAGATACCGATCGCGACCGTGGAGATATTGAAATAAAGAGAATCCTTCGGATTCGAAATCTATAAAGTGTGACATGAGGATCCGTCTTCAGAATGCGAATATTCTCGTCACCATCCACTCCCATAACCTTCTACCAAGCGCTCAAACACCCCCAAAGCTTCCCCAAAGCCATAAATAGCAAGCAAGTTCCTAGCGAATTTGATTGCAACCGGGAAGTTTCAGGTGAGTATCGTAAACTGTAATCTCTGCAGGACAGAGAAAGTGCGCTACGAAACTGTTAAGGGCGTGGGTACTCGACAACCTTCTTTGAGACTCAACGCGGCTACCATGTCTCACCAACCGGGCAGGTCGCTTCCTAACAATCCTGTGTTCAAGGAACCCAACAATCTTGATGTCATACATCATGTACTTCCATCCGAACGCGAACTACTATCACCGTCAGCAGATATACAGGTCTGCAGATACGCAATCTGCCTCAGTGAGGACAACCTTCCACGCCTGTCGCCCGAAGACAAGGATTATAAGGTCAAATCCTTCGGTAGTATACCGAATCTCATGGATAGCGATGATCTTTCACAACCTATAACGTTCGAAAGCTTCGTAGATTTAATTCTTGCCGGAAACGATCTGAATGTCACGCAACAATCCGTCAACGTATGGGCCACAGCTAGCCTCAACACACCAGCTGTGCGCATTGGGTCTGACAGGCAGTTTGCTGATCTCTTTATCAACTACAACGATTTGTTCCACAGAGACCCATTGAATCATTCGATTTTGTACTTCTTCGTCGATTTCGATGGGCCCTCGGGCATCGTTCCGTCGGGAAGCACCCGCCAACATACCTCGCCGCCGTTTCTCGGGGATCAGGTAGTTGATGAGTACACCGCCGCAGGGGGAATCTCACCCAAGCACATCCCTGCACCTACCACGGGCTATGAACCAACGGAGTATATTATTAGCCGTAGGAATGCTACTCAACCACATGATCAGGTTCCAGGACCATCTCCAGTCCAGCCGAAAAGAGCCAAAACATTGGAGACTGGTAAGCGAGCAATCAACAAGCTCATGGTCGCTGTAACAAGCGTGCCCGACACCGTCAAAGAACTGGTATCTCCAAAAGAGGCTCCCCAGCAGAACACCGTGCTCACAGAGCTGGCGTCTCGGATCGACCAAGAGGACTATCTAACGGGTTTGCTGCCCAAGACCAACGGAAGCCCTCAACGTCAAGCTGTCATCGACGCATACCAGGCCGAGCAATTTGAGCGTTTCGCGAGGTTTTTCCCTCATATCGACCCGAAGCAGCGCGAAAATAAACGAACCATCCGCTTCAAGCACACAGCGCTCGCAGTCACACCCCACCAGTTCACGAGAGCGATGGAAATTCTTTTCCAGGACTACACGACAGGGGGCTTGACGGGTGGCATCTTGGCTTCGGAGATGGGAAGCGGTAAGAGCTTCGTCATCCTTTGTTGTGTAACGATCCGGGCGCTGCTCTATGAGAACGAACGAAAAGTAAGGAGAGAGTGGGACGAGGTTGAGACACGTGAGCGTTCGTTGAAGAAAGGGACCAACGTGCGACCGGTGAAACTTAACCACCTTCCCCATCACGCTCGACCAGGCCGGGGCCTTAAGTGTCCGACTCAGTCTGACCGCCCAAGCGACTGCTATTGTTTCTGCGTTCCCGACTCGCCCACGCGTACTCAGCTTGCCAGGCTCAAGCGCGGGGCTGCTCTCATCCACGTACCCTCTGCTTCGATGCCAGGTTGGATTGAGATACTCGAAGAGGCTAACTTCAGTCGCATAGCATACAACGTCCAGGTTTTGTATTCGGGTCCGCCACTTTCGTCGAGGCTCCAACCGGGCCCCGAATTTCTCAAGGGCAAAGACTCTAAGGTTAACAACTGGAGCATGGGCGCGCTCTTGCCTGAGGGTCGTCCTGGCGGCATGATTACAAGAACGCAAGATCTAACTTGGTACGCCCAGCCTGCGCCCCTTTCCAACCGTCTAGCCATGGCTATGGAGACTTACATTGTGGTCACATCGCACAATAGCACACAAGTCAGAGATCTCTATAGTTGGGATATCAAAGACTTGTCTCCTGCGCCACAGAACTGTCAATTCCCCCCTGGCGGCCTCTACGCACATCCGTTTGGGGTTACGTTCATCGACGAAGCCCATAAGGTGCTCGAGAAAGACAGTATGCCTTTGCAGATGGCCGCGTTGAGCCGCCAAATCCTACCCACCCCATCAGCGACAACGGTTGGCGATGTGTGGCTAGTGAGCGGGACCCCCTTTGGTGGTCAACTCAAAGACCTTATCGCGGCTATAAGCTACCTGGCTCCCGACCGTGCGGACGATGGAACGGCTCTACTAGAAGCTTACGATGCGATCGAGCCTGCGATGACAAACACTCCCAGGACAATATTCGAGCAGCTCTTCAGCAGGGTTTTCGGCGGACAGCTTACAATCCGCGACGATTGGGACACCACGTTTATGGGGTCACGCATCACAGGAATTCAGAAGGTTCAGCCGCAGTACATCTCGAGAGAAACCCCACAGAGCAATCTGCATACCGTCCGGATGCTAATGACTACCAAGGTCACGGCGGGCCCTCGCGATGCCTACTTCGACACTCTTCAGAAGTTGAAACCCAACACGCAGCTATTGTACCTTCTCTCGATGTTTCCTTCCGCTGCCAAGGTTCTACTAGATTCCCCTGATACACCGTTCACGGACTTCGACATTCGGACAATGATTCGTAAGGAGAAGAACACGACGGGAGAGTCGCTCGCAGCCACCAAGACGTTTCGTTCTCTCGCTGAAAAGCTCGCACGGAGTCCCCGAAGCCCAAAACTCCAGTACATCTTGGATGAGCTGGACCGAATGGAGAGGGACCGCACACCGCGACCCCAAGTCTCGAAGGCCGGGGCAAGCGCCCATGTACAAGACGACCCCACGCTGAAGAAGATGGTGATTATCACGCCAACTGTCTTCACGGCTGTCATGCTGTACATTATCCTGGCCCGTAACCACTCCCGTAGCCGACCCCTGCTTTATCACGAGGACCTGAAGCAAAGCCAGCGCTCGGATGTCCTGAGGCGCTTCAACAGCCTGCGAAAGCGCGATGGGCCAGCGCGAGTTTTCATCGCGCCGGCGTCAGTCGGTTCGGAGGCGTTGAACCTTCAAATCGCCAACAGGCTCATCCTCACTAGCCCGCTGCTGGACCCTAACCAGGAAAGCCAAGCTCTTGCGCGTGTGAATCGGGTCGGACAAGCCTTGGACGTGCAGCTGCGAATCCTGCTCCTGGAAGACAGCCCGGTCGACCGCATTGTCATTGCCCACAGGGCTAATACGAGGTTCCTGAACGACCCTTTCAACGTAGCGGAAGCTGTGAGAGTTGTTATGTCGGACTCTGATAGTGCCAGCACTCTGGCTCCTTGAGGTCTGCGGCATTGAGTATAAATTGTCCTGAGAGCGGAGAACTCATGGTTTCAGTGGCTATGGGATAGAGGAAGGCGACGGAATTGCTGCTCTAGTAGTAATTTCGTCCTTTTGGGATGCAGTTTAGAAATCTGTTCTAGGTAGTCTAATTGAACGATGAATTGAGGAGGACGAAGTAATTTCTTTAGGAACTTTGCTGTATTTACGTGACAATCACAATCTTTCGGCCTTTAAAGTCAAATATTCCTTCACATATGTAGCGGCTGATCCAGAGCCCAAGGACACCAAGCTTCAATGTCAAACCCCTGGCTATAAGCCACATATTGTCCCCAGACTCTTCCATCTCATCGCTATGCGGCAACTTAAGCCTCTTGCGGGCCCAAACACTGATGCCGGTGGTAGCTTCATAATTGCGCTTCTCGACACCTTTCATATGCGTCACGTCGTACTATACCATCCACTTGGCGGTGCTGCCTAGACTTCGCGTATCTCTAGCGATCAGGTATGCCGCGTGGGCAATAGCTCAACAGGCAGGGCGAGGACGCCACCTTAACCTGGTACAATCCTGCCAATGTGGGTGTGAGCCTGTATGGGTCTGATAGTCTTGTCTATCTCCCTCCAATGTAGGATATCCCTAGCAAGGTTGCTGGAATTCGTATTAGCGCACGCTCGGCAAGTAGCTCAACGCACGTTGCAATTTCTGGGCCGAGTCAGATACGCAGAGTGGGTCTGTTGAGCACCAGGGATCATTGATCTGGAGCAGATGCGCAGGTTAGGGGTCATGTGCCCTGTCGCCGCAGCGTTATCTTAGCCCTCGAAAGCATCTAGAAAACCCCCCTGACCGATAGCCGCGTGAAATGGCTGTTGAACATCGACAATCTTCTTTCACAAGCAAACTCAACGTCTTGTTGGTGATCAGTCAGATCCTGGAGAAGAATCCACGCCAATGTCTGTGACATCTGGCGTTTGTGAATCTGCCGCGAGTAGCCCGAATCGTGCTCCGCGGACCCGAAGCAAACCTCGGAGGTGGACTGCTGTTGAGGACAAGTTCCTTACACAGCTTGTGGCCAAATTCGGCGATAACAGAGGACCGCAGGGCCATTGGAAAGAGATAGGCTCACGATTCAACTCACGCACGGCTAAGGTACGTTCGTTGCAGGGAATTGAAAGCAGTTCAATGGCATCTAATGGGTAGCACAATTAGGATTGCCGGAAACGATGGTTCCATTCGCTGGATCCATCACTCCGCAAAGGGCGGTGGTGTGAATCGGAAGACCGAATTCTTCTCGATGCTTATAAGAGACTCGGCCCAGCGTGGCACGATATAGCACTTCTCATCCCTGGGAGGAAGGATGATCAATGTTCCAAGCGTTACAATGAGATTCTGAGCCCGGCCGTGAGAAACAGGCTCTGTGACTGGAACGAGGAGGAGGACCGACTGCTGATGGAAGGAGTTCGATCTTTTGGGCACAGTTGGTCGGCAATCTCCGCCCAGATCCCCGGCCGGCCTCCCCTTACCTGTCGCAACCGTTGGCGGGTTGTGTCTAAGAAATCGCAAGCAGCAGTCTCCAGGGAAGAAAGTGCTAGCAGGAAAACCACCAGCATCACAACTTCGGACCATACGAGATGTGAGTCAGTCTCAGACAACGCAGCAGTTTCACAATCGACTGCGTTTGCCTCGGGAAGCCCGGCAGCAGAGACTAACAACCTAGATTCCCCCGACTTGGACGTCGACTCCCACCCGTTTCTATCGTCTGGTTCTGCAGTGGGAGAAGAAATTGTCGACCCCGATGCAGCGTTGGGAGGCCCGAGTAATTCATTCAATTCTCTCATGGAGGAACTTTATGAATCTCAACACACTTCGACCATGCTCTCGCACTTGTCGGATAATGTTAGTCTGCCGGGAGGCTCACCTGGTCCCTCAGTTGTTCCGAGCCAAAGCTCCCATGAAAGCGCACTTCCTGATGGTCATTTATTCGATCTGGACAGGAGTGCGGAGCGCCAGGCTGAGCTCCAAGCAGAGACGGCTGAACGTCGACAGGACACTGGTTCTGCACAGATCATGGCTGAAGATAGCGCATGTTCTGATCGATCGAACACCCAATTAGATTGGTATCTGGAACAGGCTGGTAGTTTAGAAGACAGTCTCGCGGCTTTCCCTTTGACGACTTTGCCAGGTGGCACCGCCCCAGCCAGGAAGTCTGTAGACATCCACCACCACCATCACCATCATTATCATCATCACCACTACCACCATTATTACCACTCTCACCACTATCCTAGCTAGAAAATATTTGAAGAAAAAATGAAGGGGCGCGGGGAGAGTGCTGGTTAGATTGCGATACGTTACAATATTTACGAATCCGAACTGCACTGTTAGCATTCGAGAATCATGGACATAACTCTATAACTGAACTTTAATACTGCTTTGCAACTGTAAACTCAGGTTGAGTTAAGCTAGCCTGAGTCTTCTTCTATGGTGTGAGGTTTAATATAGTGCTAAATGTCAACGGTTGCCGCGGTGATGTCTCGCCGGTGGCTGACTAGATCTGCCTCACCGGATCGTACAAAGCGTGTCTTGTGATAAAGCTTCCAAGCTACACTCAAGACTAGGAAAATAATGACGACGACATAGTTCATGAAGAAGCTTTCGATATCCCAGGGCACAAATGAAGTCCAACCTTGGAAGAAGACGAAAAACACGTTGCCGGCCAGACCAGACCACGCAATCCATTGACCACCAATCTTCCACGGGAGCACATCAGTCGACACACCTTGTTTTGCTAGTGCTTGTCGTAGTCTTATTTGCGATAAACACACACAGCCCCCTGGAATTGGTTAATACCTTGGGCTTGAAACGATGAATCGTCAACAATAGTGGCTGACTCACAAGTGATGAATGTTGCAACGCCCGTCATGGAGACTATCCACGAGTAAAGATGACCTGCCCCGGACGAGAGGTTGAGTAGCGACAAGAATCCCACAAGATTCATGGTTGCCAAAGCATAGATAGGGACACCTCCCTCAGTCGTCTTGGCAAATATAGCTGGAGCTTGCCCTTGGCTTGCGAGGCCCACCAAGGTTCTGGATCCAACATACAACGCACTGTTCACAGCGGAAAGAATCGTGACCACGATGATGCCGTTGACTGCGTGAGCTCCGGCTGTGGCTCCTACACGGGTGAAGGCGATAACGAATGGCGAGCGAGCAGTCTTACTTGTTGCGCTCAACAAATGTGGGTCTGTATACGGCACAGTCAGAGTGAGGAAGAATATGCCGCCCAAGAAAATGAAGACGATTCGCCAAAGCACGCTTTTGACAGCTTTGGGTATGTCCTTTGCGGGATCCTGGGACTCTCCGGCCGTGAGGCCTATCATCTCGGTGCCGCTGTATTGAAGGGAGGCGAAGACGAAGATCTCGAAAACTCCCTTGGCGCCATCCGCGAAAGGACCTGGGTCGTGGTAGAAGCTGAAGCCGATCTTCTGGCCTCCAATGACGCCCGTGGTGATCAAGATGGCACAGAGGAAGAAGGCAGCGACCGCAAGGACCTTGATCAGGGCGAGCCAGAATTCGGCCTCGCCGAAGGATTTGACTCCCAACAAAGCGAATGCCATGAATCCACACCTACAGAAAATTAGAAATGACGGGTTTCCAAAATTCTCGGGCAACGTACCAAAAGAGAAGGACCCAGCCCCAACGAGGTATAGGTGTTTCCCAATATGTGAGTACGAGACCAAGGTTGTCTGCAGAAGAATGTTATCCTGCAAGACTTGTACGAGTGGATATTATGCGGAACGGCGTACTATACTCGGCCATAATAATTCCAGCCCATAGTAACCAATAATTCCAGCCAAGGGCAAAGCCAACTGCAGGATCAACAAATCGAGCTGTATGATGGACGAAAGAGCCTGCCATACATGATATCAGTGCCCTTGTTGACAAGAATCTGAGAGAAAAACTTACCAGATACCGAGATGAAGGCACCTAATTCGCCAAGGCATTGCATGACTGTCCAAAGGAGGATGCCAACTATAGCAAAACACAAAAGAAGGCCCGCAGGTCCTGCGGTAGAGAGACCAGTTCCCATACCAACAAAGTAGCCAGGACCAATCACACCACCAATCGCCATCATCATCTGCAATTTGATAAGAAGGTGAGAGACATGGGAAAACTTGGTATTAGCCTTACCAGGTGGCGCTGGGCTAGCGACCGCTTTAAAGGCGCCTCGATATATGCAAAATCCGCATGATCATCTTGAATCTTCTTAGTGTCGTCGGTCTCGATGGCAGCGGCCTTCGGCCTATCCTTGGAAATCTCGGTAAGTTCCATGGTAATGAGAAGGTCGGATGTGGCAGGAATTGACTACAAAACAGTCAGAAGAGCCGAGGCTTCAAGTGCAAGGTCCTCGAGGTTTATATGTCTAAGAATGCTTTCGCAGTACAGCTGCCGTGGTTTGAACTTAGGCCCTCAGCCAGCACTCCCCTGGCGCCTACCCCGTACTGGAATCAACTGAGCTGAGTAACTGTCTAAATGCCGTGTTTGGCGGACTTTTGGGCCGAGTCATATCGAAGCCGAGACGTCAGGAGCTAAGCTAAAACGAGGGGAATCAGAGTGTAAGTTTGGCCCATGATGCTAGTTCCCCATGACTGATACCGTGGTCAACTGAGCTGCTGGAAACCCGGATTCCCCGTAATTTACCGGGACAACCTGAATGATAGTCTGTGGATGGAAAATCATCTGGGGAGATGCGGACTCTACGACGCTCAGGCTCAAAATATTGTGGACGACCTCTCCCCCAATCCAGGATTCGGCCAGGAGCAGTCGTCCGTCGGCACTGATGGGTACCTACTGGTAATGATGTAGCTGATGTCCGGGGTGCAGATTTGATCAGATAACGAGCAAGCGGAATACCTATTTGGCAGAACCATATTCAATAGGCTGCTAATCTACGACGTTTGCAAGAAGTCGAAGATATTTGGGCCTGGGGATAAGCTCGAACACCATCTAGATCTAGATTTATGTGTTGAGCATTGATACCTGGACCATCAATCTTTACTAGACATCTCTCTTAATTCAGAGCTTAGAGGATATATCTACTTTTTATTATATAAGGTCATATGTTTTTAAGAGAATAATTCTGTTAAATGTCTTATCCCCGGCTAATAAAAAGGGTTAAAGGGAAGGAAAAGGAAAACAGCCTTTTACTCTGCTTAAAATGACACCAAACCAGACTATTTTACCATTGAGGAAGATTAATATAATCAGGACTCGACAAAACTTAATAAATATTGCGTAGAGAATATTTAGGTAACACAAGACTGGAACTTTTGGCATGAGACACCCCTGGCCATACTATCAAGCATCGGCACAAGATGTTGAGCTTATGGTCATCCACAGTCCTTTGCCCCGCAAATCTCGCCAAGGCCTGAGCTGCCGGCACCGGGATCTGTGCAGCACATGCAATCACCCGGACTGAGCCCAGTTGACTCGGCCCAGTTGCCCCACATACAGGTTGGCCTTAAAACAAGCCAGGCTTAGCCCGGAGTTGAGAAGATGGAAACAGAATTGTTGACACAGCTCGTACACGGCCCCCGGGAGGGAGCATGGAGATGAGTTGACTCAGCCTTTTCGGTATTTAGTACATATATCGTAATTTGAAGTGCCTCGTTGAAAGATGCTGCCCCTAAACATTCCCAATACCCACTCTCCTCGGGCTTCTCTCGTGCTGTCCCTAATCACCCCAAATATTGACCCTCTATTTGACTTGAACGGCACGGAAGGCTCACCATGGCTTCTCTTTCGTTCACTCACCCACTCGATCCTGCCACGGCTGATGAGATTCGGCAGGCGACCGACCTTGTGAAACAACTTTTCAAGGACGTCCCCCTGCACTTCAAGGCCGCGGGTCTCGATGAGCCACCAAAGAATGAACTCTGCGCCTACTTGGAAGCTGAGCACAATGGCCAGCCGCTGCCGGATCTTCCCCGCCGCATATTCGCAATGTGGTACATCAAGCATACCCCGAGACTCTTTGAAGCCGTCGTTGATGTCACCAATGGCCGCGTTGAGACGTCCAAGGAGTTACCTCGTGATTTCCATGGTCCCGTCGACCGCACAGAACTAAACGAGGCTGCCCAGGTTGTGATGCGAGACCTAGCAGTCCTCAAGGAGATCAAACGCCTTAAAATAGACGAGACTACTGTGGTCCTAGATCCCTGGGACTACGGTGTCGATGGCGAGGAGACTCAAGAACGCCACACTCAGGTATGTCATGTCGTCTTAGGCCAACTTCAAGATATCCTGTACTGATTTCACATCAGGTCTTCATGTACATGCGCAATCCGGAAAACAACGACCCGGACTCGTCGCATTATTCGTTCCCCCTCGACTTCATGGTCATTGTTGATTTGTGTGCCATGAGAGTCAAGAAGATCCTCCGACTGCCACTAGGTTCTGACGGATCTACCACCGCTGTCGGCACTAATGTCCCACACCGTCGTACTGACCCGTCTGAGCCTGAGTACGACCACCGTCTACAGAAGCAGAAGCCGAGAACTACCGTTAAGCCTTATCAAGTGGTTCAGCCAGACGGGGCCTCGTTCACCGTCCAAGGTCACCTCATCACGTAGGAAAAGTTCAGCTTCAGAGTCGGCTTCAACTGGAGAGAGGGTCAGTGACTGCCAAACAAGACCATGCAAACTTTAGTTCGGAACTGACCTCAGCAATAGGAATGACTATTCACGACGTTCGATTCATGGACCGAGACGTCTTCTATCGACTATCTCTGTCTGAGATGTTCGTTCCTTACGGGGATCCCCGTAATCCCATCTACAGGAAGGGTGCCTTCGACCTCGGGAACGTGGGTGCTGGCGTGACTGCCAACAACTTATCTTGTGAGACCAATTTCTTTTCACACATATGTCTTCTGCGGAATTATTTCCTGACCATTAATCTAGTGGGATGCGACTGCCTAGGGGTGATCAAATACCTGGATGGGCACGTCGTTAATGTCGACGGCTCGCCCGCTCCTCGCCCCAATGCAATCTGTATTCACGAGATCGACAATGGCATTCAATGGAAGCACACCAATCACAGGACAGGGAAGGCAACGGTTGTGCGTAAGCGACAGCTCGTACTGCAAACCATCATCACGGTCGCCAATTACGAGTACATATTCGCCTGGATTTTCGATCAGTCGGGAGAAATTACTTTCGAAACTCGCGCAACGGGTATCCTGTCGACACAGCCGATCGACAAAGACGCCACCGTCCCTTGGGGTACACGAGTCGCCGACGGCGTTATGGCACCGTACCATCAGCACTTGTTCAATGTTCGCATCGACCCCGCGGTTGGCGGTCGCAAGAACTCGTTTGTACACTCCGACTCGGTCAGGTTGCCCTGGGACAAGGAGTTGAATCCATTGGGCACCGGCTACATTTCCAAGGACACACTGGTTCACCGGGCGGGCCCGGTGGACGACAGCATCGCTGACGGACGAACTTTCAAGATAATCAACCCGTCCATCCAGAATCCCGTGTCCTTGACGCCGATCGGATACAAGATCGTTCCTATCCGGTCGCAAATGCTTCTTGCCCAGCCGGGCTCTTGGCACTGGAGGCGGTCGGAGTTCGCAGAGCACCCGCTGTGGGTTACAAAATACCAGGACCGACAACTATTCCCGGCTGGCGACTACACGAACCAATCCATTGGGGGAACTGGCATCAAAAGCTGGACAGATAAGCCCGACCATGTCGTCGACGAGGACATCGTCATCTGGCACACCTTCGGATTTAACCACATTCCACGTGTCGAGGACTTTCCGATCATGCCTGCCGAAATAGCTCAGATGCACTTGAAGCCGTATAATTTCTGCACACACAACCCTACTAATGATGTGCCTCCTTCGACTCAGGCATTCAACAAGAGTGTGCTGTACGATGATGTGCGGCGGACAACTGCTTCGACCAATGGAGTTAATGGTTCGGCCAAGGAAGCAGGCCCCTGTTGTGACAAGTGAAGCTATTTGAAAGATGGCGGAACCCGTACTCAAGAAGGCTCAAATTGTGATTTTCCTGGCATAATCTTATTAAAAAGAAAGAAAGGAGGCAATTTTGCTTATTTACCGAAATATGTGAGGTTGACCTGACAAGGCAGCAGTACGGCTTATTGTCGAGCTGGCTTGGAATGCGATGTTCTTACCTGCACTTCCGGCAAAAAATAATAGAACCTTCACTCGTACCCACAGCCGCATTCTATTCTCAGGTGCTGTAGATACATGTGCCAATGCTGCCATGCTGATATGCTTGGACTACACACGCTGTCGGTTTGTTGTGCCGCCACCTCTTGCCGGCGACTTGTTACGCGCCGCTGCCGAGTGTGTACATGAAAAATGCCGAGGTCCACCGGTACAGCATATCTCCGCAGTAGTTCAAACGACTTGGACTCACACCCCGCATAACCAAATCGTAAACTAATGAACATCTCCACGTTCCTTCTCTAAATTGATGCGCCCGTGGGAAGACGTATCTTGAACCTCACCTCGAGTAAGCCCATTTTCATCCTTTTTTTTTTCGAAGCTCAATTCCAGCCCCAACATGACGAACCCAAGTACCAATGGCTGGCAGGCTCGCGGCGCCGAGAAACGAGCACGATGCCAGAGTCTGATACCAAAAGCCTGGGAGCTGCCAACGGCGCTCGTGCAAAGCCTCTCACATCCACTCGAGTCGTCAAAGAACAATCTCATCGAGCTTGACATTCCCCGCCGCTCGGGTTTGCTCACGGAGAAGGAGCTCAGAATCACTGAAGCCTACGATGTCCGGGGCCTCCTCAAAGCCCTTGCATCCGGGGAACTTACGTCACTCGAGGTGACAGTGGCATTCTGCAAGAGGGCAGCCATTGCTCAGCAGCTGGTCTGATCGACCCTCACTTGGCGTTGCACTCACTGTTCTTGGTGGCTGATTTTGGGATGCAGACATCCTGCCTCACGGAGATTTTCTTCGAACAAGCCCAAGAGCGTGCTCGACGTTTGGATGCCCTCAGAGCAAAAGGAGAGGTCATCGGCCCCCTCCATGGGCTACCAATTAGTCTCAAAGACAGCTTCCAGGTCCGCGGTACTGACGCCACTCTTGGATTCATTGCCTATCTCGATAATGGCCCTTCTCAGGAGAATTCGTACATGGTAGATACCTTACTGAATCTGGGCGCCGTTCTGTACTGCAAGACCAATATACCCCAGACACTGATGGTAGGTTGTACCTTGTTTTCTTCCTACCACTTTTTCTGCTTTCTCCCAATTCTCTTGCTGAACTGACCACTTTTCAAGACCGCCGACTCGCATAATAACGTCTTTGGCCGAGCTCTCAACCCTTGGAACACCAGCCTCACAGCAGGAGGATCCACCGGTGGCGAAGGTGCTCTGATTGCGTTTCGGGGCTCACCCCTCGGCGTAGGCACTGATGTAGCTGGTAGGCTATCCCGTATATGGAAAGAGAAAGGCAGAAGGAATCCTGACACGCACAGGATCGATCCGCATTCCCGCTCTGTGCTGCGGATTGTATGGGTTTCGACCGACCACGTGCAGAACTCCGTACGGGAAACAAGCCCCGATCGCCAACCCGGGCTTGCGGACTATTCTCCCCTCTGCCGGACCCTTGGCAAACGACATAGGCGCCCTGGAGGTCTTTTTGAAATCGGTTATCAACTCCAGGCCGGCACTGCTAGATTACACTGTGGCGGACGTGCCCTGGAGGACCGTTGGCCCGCCAAAGGCAAAGCTCCGGTTTGGCGTTCTGGCAGAGGATCCTCTGCTGCCTTGGCACCCCCCAGTCAAGAAAGCCGTATCTGACACGGCGGATCTACTCCGGGCACAGGGGCACGAGATCGTATCGCTGACCGCCCAAGAGTGCCTTACTGCAGCAAGCTACGACGTGGCCACCCAACTGTTCGGCCTCGACAAGACATCAGCTGAGATACTCGCTAAAGGGGGCGAGCCCCTTGTTCCGTCCTTGGTCTTCATCCGGGATGCCATGAAAGAAGTCAAGTTTGACCGGGATTTCCTGCCTGACACCAGGGCTATCAAGGATGGCTTGGAGAGACTCTCAATTCTTAATATCAAGAGGTACGAGATCCAAGATCTCTGGAAGAAGACGTGGGTGGCTCGCGGACTCGATGCCGTGATCAGCCCCGGCGCGCAGACCACCGCCGTCGAGCATGACATGTATGCGTTGGCTCCGTACACATGTCTCTACAGCTTTCTTGATGTGAGTGCTATAGAATTCCGTGCCTTGCGTGAGGTCAAGTGGCTGACTTCTAGACAGTACCCTGCGTGTGTAGTTCCCGTCGGCCGGGTTGAGAACCCAAGTCCAGCGGAAAGCCTTGTCAAGCGCCCAGGTCAGACTGTGCCACCGTGTAAGTGATTTCAGAGACCCCTCCCTTCGTTATGTACCCTATATTGAACAAGGAGATAGACAAACCGGCAAACCTGGAGGGTGCCCCCACGTCCATCCAGATTATCACTACGACGATGCGTGACGAGGAGTGTCTGGAAATTGCCAAGCTCATCGACACATACGTGAAAGCCGAGAGTCGAAATAGCGCAAACGCCTCCAAGTTGTAGATTCCTGGTTGCCACCAATGACTTTGAAGACCCTTTTAAACAGCTCTAAGGTCGCAACATTCTTTCCAGGACTTGTAAATAGCAACAGTCATATGTGCCACGTAGATGGCAGCCTTGTCCCATGAAATATCAAAATAAATCAAGCACACTGCCACCTTGGTGGTGCCGCATTCTACACAAGACGCGAACATACGCATCTTGCCCTGAAGGCGGGAATGACTTGTATGTAACAATCTATATTTGTCAATTATTTGCAAAGTCAAAGAGAAAATCAAAGAGAGCTAAGAGAGTCTTCGCAAGAATCTGACGCGAAGAAAGAATAGAGCGAAATCTCAACTGTTGTCATTCACGCGATTCACGAGATATGCAGATGGTATGTACGACGTCACATCAAGTAGGGACTAGTGAGAAGCGAGTCTGGTTCATTAGGTTTATCTATTCTATTCTTTTGAGTGAAGTGTTCAGAGACACAGCGCAACCACTATCCGCGCCACCATGAATGCTATCAACGCAGCTGCAAGAAGGTCACCATATGTACGAGGGAACCCCATGGCACTCACTGAGGCGGCCCAGCCCCGAAGTAGCTCTTCATAAGATCCGCCAGCGCCAGCGCCCCGTCCTCGGCAAACATCATCTCGCGGTTCCGCCACGACTCCTCGGCCTTCTCCTGCGCGCGCGCAAACATGGCCTCCTCGAAATCCCTCAGCAGCGGGGCCAGAGCAGGCCCGAACTCCCGCCCATCCTCCCCGCGCGCATCCCACGCCTGAGATATAGCCGCGGTTAGGTCTAGCGCGTCCCACATAGCCAAATTGACGCCCTCGCCCGCGAACGGCGTCATCAGGTGCGCCGCGTCCCCGATGAGCGTGGCGCCCGGCTTGGCCTCCCATCTGTGGCCGACTGGCATCATGGAAAGGGGTTTGATCTGGATGGGAGTGTGAGACTCATGCTCGTCGAAGGCTGCCGTTATGAGCTCTTTCAGCACCGGGTCCCAGTCCCCGTAGCTGCTTTCGTCGCTGAGGAAGTGTGCTTTGAGCTCCGGGGCGGAGAGCCGCGAGAGCGACTCGATCACTGCACTTTCATCACCGCCGAGCGCGTTCGTCATCAGGTAGATCTGCGCCGAGCCCTGTGCTGCGCGGTGGCTGTCCAGGCCGTGCTTATTGCCAAGCGCGAGGAAGGTGCCCTTGCCCACGAGGGATGCCAGGTGCGGGTAGCGCGTCGTGATGTCCCTGATGAGCAGGGTGAGGTATTGCAGCCCGCTTGACTGTGGCTTCACGTCGCTGAGAATGGGCCGGATCTTGGACCACGCTCCGTCTGCGCCGATGACGAGGTCATATGTCTCAGATACAGTGGTGCCGGCGTCTGACGACGGACCGAGTCTCAAGGTCACTTCTCCAGTCGTGGAATTCCGCTCTGCCGAGAGCAGTTTTGTGTCGTACTGAATGAAGCTGTCTGGGATCTTGGATAGGAACAGCTTAATAATATTGTGCCTTGAGACCTCAGGCCGATCAGCCGCCCCGCCCTCGTCCGAGTGTAAGATGTTGCCACGCTTGTCTGAAATTATCATCGACTCCTCGCAGTCTCCAGTGAGAGGCAGGAATTGCTCGTAAAGTCCGCATGCGCGAATAGCTGCAAGCCCCGATTCCTCATGGAGGTCGAGCATCCCTGATGGCTCTGCGAGCTCTGCCTCTGTTGGACGCGGCCTAAGTTCGTAAATAGTGAAAGGGATATTGTGCTGATGCAGCAAGGCACCGAGGGTAAGTCCAGCTGGACCTCCACCGATGATGGCGATCCTTGGTTGCGTTTGAGACATTATGTGTAGTTATGTGGATCGGTTTCGAATTCTAATGTGTGTTGTGCAGGTATTATCGAAGGGGGATTCAAAGATGATAGGGCACAGAGGCTTGAACACGTTTCTATAACAATGGGAATGTCTTGGCTCATATATAGTTGGACATCCAACACAATTATGTGCCTACAGTTTCTGCTTACTTGTAGACGGGATCAAACTTGTCCGCAATCTATCCGGCTCTAGATCCTGACCCACGAGGCCGGCGTAATAAGCGCCAGGCAGCCTGTGTGGAACTAGGAAGATTCGGGAGATTCGGAGGATTCGGGGGTTCGGGCGCTTGTGACTGCTGGGAGAGAAGGATTCAAGTGCACTCGGTCTCGAGTCGGCCACGAGCTAAGACCTAAGCAGCCGAGTGCCGCCTACATTCCAGCTGCTGAAAAGGAGGGCTAGGGGTTTTGTCCTCAGGGACCACTTTGTTTGACATCAGAATTCCACTTTGACCCATTTGGACGAGGCCCTCCCCACAAGTCCTCGGTGTCTTAACCACTTCGCAATCGAATGAACAAATCGCACCCAGACCTGTAACGCGTCGTAGTCGGACATTCTCTTCTTGACACAGACATCTACATTATCGGTTCCTAATCATTAGTCATTGATACATTTTTGTGGTCTCGGTACCTCGCTGAAGCAGCTGCCAAAACGCTGATCACCAAAAGAGCTTCTAAAGTCGCAGAAAGATGGCCCCATGTGTCGCCAGGCTCGTACACGCTCAAGCTTGAGCTTCGCAAAGCCTAACATCCTTTCTTGAGGACCCAGGAAGTGTTGTTTCAACAAAGCAGTAGCTTTTCCCACAGAAATCAGGCCTCAGAGCTGGAGCCCGCGGACCCAGCATTCATTGAATGGCTGCCACGGTGGAATATGTTTTCGATCGGCCTTTTTGAATAGTACGCGCGAATGTAGAACCGGTGTGCACTGTCATCTCCGTCCGCTTGTGGTACATTGAGACCAGACAAGATCGATGTCAAGTCCGGCTGAATGAAATCGTCCTCTCAACCTTGCCCGCTTCATTCAAGTTGCTGAGCTGGAATGTGATCTGACCCCTTCTGGGTCCGAAATTCGACAGCGGAATCCCGATTTAATTGTAGATATTTGTCATGAGCTCCAAATGTCAACGTCGGCGGCCGGACAAGGCATCTCTCATGATCTGAAAGCCGTTCTCCATGATACTGACCCGCTGACATAATGAGTCAATGACAGCCGAAACATCATTTTGTTTGTCGTTTTGTACGGTATTTCCATTCGTGTAAAACAGCTCGTCGGGTCTATTGCGACGCTCGGTCACAAAAATCTCGTACATATCATCAAGCCTCGTCATCCTGTTGGACAGGCTTCCGATCATGCTTGTGACAGAAGCGAGAGCGTCTTCGTCTTGTTTTCTTGATTGGCCGGCGACGGCTTGCTGCTGAGACAAGGATTTGAACTCGGCTCTCAGAGCTTCCACGTCATCGCTTCTTGCTAGACCGAGGAGCAGCCTCTTCAACGATTCGAGAGACTGAGACACTTCATCGATGCGGGACGACTGGTCGTGCAACGTGAGAGCATCTTGGGACACCTCCATGTCGTCGAGGCGCTTCGAGGTTTCAGTTCCGTGCTCTTCGACATTCGCAAGCCTGGTCTGCATCTCCGAAACACGATTAGCGATAACCTCAATGAGGGGCGGATGTCCCGTATCCGGCCCCTTCATAAGCTGCGTTAAGCCCTTCTGCATCCCATCGATCAAATTCAGCATTCTCCCAAATCTGTCATCGACCGCCTTGAAGTCGCGTATCTGGCTCTCCTCCATCGTAGACACTTTTGACTCGAGTTGAGATATGTCTTTGGCTGTGTCACGCCGACTCTCGAGGGACGCAATTCTAGCATTGCGTGCAGTCGCCTGGTTCTCGAGAGCTACCATTCTGTTGGTCACCCCCTGGACCGCTTGGCCTTGTCTCTCGAGTTCTTCCTTGACAGCCTTCAGCTTTGTAGATGCGTCTTGTTCATTTTGCTCCTTGGTAGAATCAGGTACTGGAGCGGCCATTTTGACTTTCTGAGCCGCAATTTCTGCCTTCATCTCTCGGACACTTTTGTGAAGGTCGTTGAACAAGACACTCTTCGCTCCAAGAGACTTTATTTTGATATGCATCTCTGAGACTTCTTTCTTTAGGGCCTCTGGTGCGCCCTCGTCTCCTGTTTTGGTCTCAGTAGTCGCGACTCCCGCCCGACCACTGGCTGGCGGTGCCTGCATTGCTCCGTATTTCTGCAGCGAGGAGATGGTGGCTTGCATTCTCTGCGCAGCCTGATCGCCGAGTTCGAGCTGTTTCTCCAATTGCTTCAGCTTTTCGGCTTGGGTGCTGAACCTTTTAACCATCTCTTGCATCTCTCGGATGAGCTTGTCGTTGACTGATGACTGGGCGTCCGCAGCTGCAGAGCTCTTCTCGAAAGTCGCGAACCTGGCCTGGAGCGCTCTGATGGCATCGTCCCTGTCCTTTTGAGCCCTTGCGGCCTCCAGTCTCTCCTTCTCAAGGAAGTCCACGCGGTCTTGAAGTTCGATATTGGACTGTGCAAGCGACTCGTAATCGTCCGCTTCAGACCAGTGGTGGTCTTGGTGACTGGGTGAGTTGCGATTGTCTCGTTGAGCTTGACCGCGGATTTTCAGCTCGAAACGAGGCTCGTCCTGACGTGTCCGGCGGACTTGATCATTTTGATATTCGCGGCCATTTGCGCTAAGAGTCATCTCATGAGGCTCTGGTTTATGGTGGCTTGGGGGCTGAGATCCCACAACCAAAGATTGACTTCGAGTTCTTTCAGGCGGGGAGTCATATCCTGGCTCGTCTGCACTCCTCGAAACTGCCCTTCTCTTTGCATTCGGCGTCCATTGAGAAGTACTCGGCGATGGCGAGCGCTTTCGAAGAGCACGAGGAGCTGATGGAGGGTCCATGGTGGCCCCTCTTGATATTAGGACACATGCAAGATCCCCATTTTTCGCCTTTTCTTTCTGGAAGAAGTCTTCAACTGCCGTGAAGACTTCGCTGTCCGATGCCAATTTTGGGTTTTCCCGCTCGTCCAGAAACGAGGTCCATTTGTCTGCCCAATGCGTAGTCTCAGTTATCAACGGCGCAGCGGCGGAGAAGTTGCTGCGATAGATGGCACGCGCCTGAACAAAGAGGTCGACCACGGACTCGGCGACATCGGCCTTCACCGTAAAGACGCGGGAGATGGCAGTCCAGAGAGAGGCAGAACCATGAAAGTCCCTTAGAAAGTAACACGCCTTGAGGAGCAGGGTGATGTTGTTTCCATAGCGGACTTCCGCCAGCCGGCGTTCGCGGGAGTGCTCATAGGCTGCCAAACGCTCCAGAACAGACGGGTCGTGCTCGTTGGTAAAGGTCCTTCTCAGCCAGGCAGTAGTAAATTTGATCGTTGAAAATTCCATTGCAAGTTGTGTGTGGCGGTCGAAACCAGGGAGAAAGATGGGCTGTCTCCTAGCTGCTAACGCCGCAGCAGCTGCTGCTGGATAGGCCATATTTGACACCGTGTGTGAGCAACCGGCCGTTAGATGGGTTGTTTGTCTCGAGCTAGTTTGCAGATGCCAACGGAGGGTACCGGCATATGGGCCGATATGTTAGGTGGTGGCTCGTGCCACAGAGTAACATCTGCTCCAGTGTCTACATGTGCAGGACACAGCAGTATGCTGCTGAGCAGTCACAGCAGTTAGAGCAAGGTCAGACGGCTCAATAGCTAGAATCAGTGAGATGAAGGGGCTTAGCGCCTCGACGAACAGGGCTGCACGTGCTTTAGGAGCGAGGCGAGATACCTGTAAATGAGGATGGTGAGCAAGCTGTAACTGAACAGGTGTTGTTGTGATGAAAAGGGGGACCAGAATTTAAATGCCGTTGGCGTGGAACCCTGCTATCCCCGCTCCTATCGATAAAATGCTGGAGTTGCATGGCACAAGCCCTCATGAACAGGGATCTGGGACCCGGGGCAGAGGCAGTCAGTCTACTGGTTTGTGAATTCAAGCTGCAAATGATTTTCACGGGTGGAGGAGACAGCAGGTGGGTACGTGAATTTAATGATTTTGCCTCTGAATGTGACCTGGGAGATGGAGGGCATCGGTAGTTACAATAAGCTCAATCTAGGGAAGTCTGCACCCCGTGTTGGAGCCGAAGGGCCGGAGTTCACGCAGTTGATCTGCACCGCTTATCAACTCTGCCAGCACTATACTCAGCCCAGAAAAAGAAACATTCTGTTGAATATCTCCCTCTTGTGCCTGAAGACAAGGGGCTCTGGCAACATGCCTAGATATACCACAGACAAAATCCAAAAGATGATGGTGAAAGGTTAATCATTTACTCCCTCCCTGGTCCAAGATATGTCTATATCCTTCTAGACCGCAGATAGGTCAGCATATAGTTTGCCAAGCCTGTGTCTGTCAAATAACACCTTGCATACTGTCGTAGATGTGTTTCTATGTGTGCCTGAGAATTCGAGACAAATGTTACCCTCCCTCTTCCCCGGACCCAACATCCGGGGTGCTGTTTGATGGTGGTTCTCAACTATATCCCTGGCAAGCTTCCATGGATTTGATATTGCTGTTAGTTTTCTTGCAGGTCTTGGGGACACAGGCACACGGAGCTTGGGTTTATTGGGACAAGGGACGGTTGCTATGATGGATGAGCCCGCCCACCACTGCAAGACGCATGCCTCTGGTCTGGCAGTCTGAGTGTGCACCTGGCAGCCCTGCAGAGATGAGGTCCCTGATGGCGCTAGCGTTAGCGCCGTCGTGAGCAGCAAGGAACCCCTGCTCACATCCAGGGGAGACATTGGGGTACTGCCGTAGCCTCGAAATCCTTTGCCATTCAGCTGCAGGATGACCGACAACTTTCAGACCCCGACGTCATCCCCTCAGTCTGGGCAGCCAACCATCCTCACCAGAGTCACACTTGTTGGCTGTGAGAAGGGCAACTTATTCCTGAGAATCTGGGTTTGTCTCCCTCACTGCTCAATATTACTGACTCCCCGCTCACCGATTGAACTCCAGAATGGCCGACAGAAAGCCTGACGACATCACCTCCGACCTCATCAAAGTCGGCGCCCTGACCGATTCCCAAATTACCACCCCGAGTGTTGCACCGACGATGGGGTCCTCCAAAGACAACCAGCCCTCCTCCGATCCTCCCCCTCCTCTCCCCAAAAGTCTCGACCAGCCCACCCCGGCCGAAGACCTCGCCCTCGACAACTGGATCAAGAGAAACACCTCCTACCTCTCCACGATCCCCTGGCACAAGTACGCCAACCTGCCCGTCCTCGCCTGGCTGTGGGGCTACTCCGACGCCGAGTTCCGCAACGAGTGCATCTCGACCTATGTCTTCTACACCCGCGCCGTCGGCCGCAAGCTGACAGACGACGAGCGCGACGCGGTCCTCGAGCCCGTCGCGCGCTCCTCCGCAGCCGCAAGCTACGACCGCCCAATCGCGATGGGCCTGGGCTCGTGGCTCATGGCGCGCAGCTGGGCCAAGAGCGGGGCAAAGGAGACCGTCAGGAAGGCGGCCGAGGAAGCAGCTGCTGCAGCAGCTGGTGCACACCCCGCAATGGGAACTGGACTGGGCACGGGCACCGTGGGCGCGGATGGCCACATCACGCACTTTTCGACTCCTCAGCAGCACACGGGCATTGCAGGACGGTTAGGCTTCGGCAACACAGGCAACATCAACAGGGGCAAGGCGCTCAGACAGCTGTTCAGAAGGGCTGGTCGGGCGTCCGTGCCCGGCATGCTGTGCTTTGTCGGACTGCAGGTGTTCAGCGAGTCGTACCGCATGTACCTCAGCGACAACGAGACTTGGTCGATGCACCAAGATGTGCGCCTCATGGGTCTCGCCGACGACATGGAGAAGAACCTGACTAACAGGGTTGGCGATATAGAAGATCTCCTTCGCCGCAGGGGCTTCTAAGTGCACGAAAGCAGGCTGGTATGGAGCAAGCATGCAGGTACGGACCTGGTTCCCATGGCAACTTGATCGAGTTACACTGCCCACGAAAGGGGACTGGAGGCTTGGGGGGTCGAGAGAAAGGCACTGAATTGAGGACGGCGGAAACCTATGATTTCCAGCTTTGAATATGTACAAAATGGGGAATAGATGGACGTGGCCCAGGAAGACCATGAGCATGTGCATGAGCAGCGGCCACCACCACACCGGCATGTGTGTGTTTCAAGTGGCATATGCAGAGGAGATACCCAAGCAGAAAAGCCCAGCAAGGCGTCCAGGAAATTAATTTTGCAGATAGAGGACATCTGGACAGCAGGAGAGGGTCATAATCCCACCCCCTGATACCCTGTACAGCAAACAAGTCACCAGGCATCACCAACAAGTGCAGTATGATGATTGATGGGAGCAGCCGCCCCAAATGGGGGCTTCACAAGTCTTTATTTTGTGCCAGCAGGCTCGGTGGCCGCGAATGTATCCACCACCTGGGCCAGGGTGAGTCCTCCGTAAAGCCATAAAATAGTTTCCCAGCCCCAATACATTCCGGTGACCACGACATGTAGTATAATGGTCCTACTCAGTCCCGCCTTCCGAGCAAAACGCCATTTCTCCTGAAGTCGTAAACCATGTCATAAATAATCCCAAGCCAGAACGTTTGTCTAGGCCTCTTTCATCCAAAATTGCAACGCCAGATGCAGGTAAAATCAGAGAAACGAATAAAAACTTCGAAGATGCCCGCCTATACAACGATGACCAGACTACCACGTCAAGCCATCTTGAGGTCGCAAGAAAAAAAGGGAGTACATTAGATGAAGTCCTTGCCCTGTGCCGGCCGGCCGTCTCCAAGGCTGTCGACCTGCCGCAGTGGGTACGACGGTGGTGACGTGTAGCTCGGCGGGCCGTACGAGTCTGAGTGGCTGAGGGCCATACCCACGTCGCCCGAGTTGTCGGCGCTGTGGTAGTATGTGTTCTGGTCGTAGTGGCTGTATGGCCCATGGGGGCCGCCGCCGGGTGTTTGCGCCCCGCTGTACGTCCGGTTGGGCTCGGGCCGGTATGGCGCGTAGGTTTGTGGGGTTTGTGGGGTTTGTGGTGGCTGTGGTACGCTGAAGGACTGCGTCGAGGGGTACGAGTGGTAGACGACGCCGGCGTCGACGCCGGTCGTGGGCATGGGGTCGTGGGTGCCGTTCGTGGCGGTGCCGCCCGTCGCGTAGCCGCTGTCGTTCCTCGTCAGGCCCAGGCGCTGGGCCTCCTTGTTGGCCTGCCTCTCTGCCTGCTCGGCCAGCAGCTGCTTCTTGTACTTGGCCATCTTGAACCAGATCCACACGCCCGCCAGCACGGTGACAACGCCGGCCACGGCAAACAGGGCATTCTTGACCGTCGCGCCGTCCTGCTCCTCCACCAGGAGCACACCGAGGTAGACCAGGATAAGCTGCTTGGGCAGGGTGAGGAAGGTTGAGACGGTGAAGTGCCAGAACTTGACGTCGCAGGTTGAGAAGACGGCCGTGGACAGATGGGAGGGGATGATGGAGAAGCGGATCACGAAGACGATCTGAGTGGTATGTTAGTCGATTTCGATATCAATTTGTAAAGGCGAGCGGATTGACGTACCCAGAATCCACCATCACGGCATAACCTCGCCATGGCGCCGTACGTAAGATTCGTCCGCTCCATCTTCTCAGCCTTCCTTCGCAGGAACTTCTTGAAGGCGAACCATGTTCCGACTGTGCAACATCATTAGTTACCATATTCGCTCCCCGGGCAGGAAATGCCCGGCGCGCGACACGATAGATGAACTTACTCTCGCCAACAAATGTCCCCGCCGAGACGACGGCAAACCCTATCCACAGCCCATACACAACACCGGCCAGCAGCGCGACGACCTCGTGGCCAAACAAGGGCGGGAACGAGATGATGAACAGGACGGCGACGAAGATGAGCCAACCGGCGGGGATGTTGCGGACCTTCTCGGCAAAGGGCCGCAGTGCATCGACGACCTCGTCGTGCTTTAGTGTTATGATGGCGGTCAGGATGCCGACAATGATCAGGATGATCCACATAGGGATGTACTTGGGCGCGAAGAAGACCCTCTTCCAGTTTATGGGCTGGTAATTCGGCTCGAGATCCTCCGGCGCGGTGTTGTCGGCCTCTGTCTTGCCCTTTTTTCGTTTTGGGTCGTTGGTGTTGCTGCTGGCTTCTGATGACGTCGAATTCCACATCCCCTGGCTCCCCATCTCGATGTCCTCGGTTCTATCCTTTCTGCCTCCCATGGCCGCATGTGTGGTGGTGTTGTGCTTTGGTGACGTCGGTATTTCTGTTGGAATTTGGTGCGCCTGCTTCTGCTTCCTTCTTTCACTCCTCCGGTTCCCAGTCCAACTGATGATGTTTCCTTTTCCCAAATATTTATCCAGTGGCGAAAGGCCGATTGCTGGTTAATTGGTGTGGTTTAAGGTACCAAAAGTCAAAGAATACGGCGAGTCTCGGGCGGGTCGCGGTGATACAGGACGATGTACGGAGTAGTGTAAGTTGGTATGATGACCAAAACTCAAAGGAAGTGCAAACGGGTCGGGTGGATGGCAGTAGGAGAAGAGACAATGTTAATCAGTCTAATTTTGGTACGCGAATACAAAGAAACAAGTGGTCGAGGGGGGTGGCAGTCGAGGATGGGAAGTCCCAAGAAACGGGCCCAGGGCGGCCTTGGGAGCGTGGAGCCTAATGATATTATGGTATGGGGGTCGGCTAGCGCAGGAATCCACAATATAGAGGTTGAAACCCTTTCCTTTGTGGGACCGCGCTGGGCAGAATGCAGGATGCAGAATGAATGAATGCAGACCAGACCAGACTGGCGACCGGGGGGAATTCGAAGTGGACTGGCTCCAGAGTGGGTGGGAGCAGGAGTCTGCCGGTGCCGCCACCCCCAAGAAGGTGGGGTCTGGGAGGAAAGAAGACGGGACCTGAAACTCAAACTGGGCGAGACACGAGCCCCCAGGCACGACGGCTCTGGCTGGTGGCTGCAGGCGGCAGTACCTAGGTAGCTAGTGCGCTGCACTGGGCTGAGTGGCAGGGCGGCGTGGGGTCTGGCTGGCTGGGTTCTAGGTTGACTTGGTTGGCTGGGCTGGGAGAATGGCTGAGGAAAGAGGCAGGCAGTCCTTCTGGTAAGGCAGAGAGACCCCTGCTCCGCCACCTGCGTACAATGTGCCTGCCCCTGCAGCGCTTATTTCCCTCTTTTATTCGGCTTGGCAGCCGAACTGTCATTTCGTCCTCCTTTTCCCTCGACCAAGTGATTGGAGATGGGGATGGAGATTGCCAAGTAGAGAACCTAGCTGCCGACACTGTCAATCGCAATCACTACCGTCGTCATTCTTGATCCCACAACCCACCATCCAACGGCCCGTGGGAGCACTGTATCTCTGCGTATGCACAGTATGTGTTTGCTGTACTGTACTCCGTACATACGAGTAGCAGCGCCAGCACCAGCGCCAGTACCAGGGCGATCCGATTGCGATCCGACGAGATGCGATACGATACGATGCACTGCCCGCTGCCGTGTGTGCCACCTAACGATGGGGCGCCGACCCTCCCAGCAGCTCGTGTAAAACACCAGGAGCAGGCTGCTGCGACGGCAATGACGGTATCAGACGAATTCGATTCGTGTGGCAGCACCTCCCGAGGGTTACTAGCTGGGCAGCTGGGCTGGAAGGATGGTCCGGGCCTACCAGGGTGGTTGACAACGGATGGCTGAGATGCTGCGATGATCGTTGCAGGCCCAGCACTGCCACATCAAAGCGCCATCCCAATCCCGCAGATCAATGCAAATCAATCCTCAATCCCAGATTGGAAAGTTCTTGCTCCCACAATGCCACGGTGCTGCTGCCCGCGCCCTTGCCGCGCTGCTGCTTTCCTGTGCCGTGCTGCACTGGTCAGCCATGTTTCCCATCTCGCCTTGCTCATCCACTCGTCCACTCCCCATTAGGGAATACGGGGAGTACATGGAACGCAGCATCGCAGGACGCAGGGCACAGGGGGGCTCTTGTAGGCTGGCAGGACACATCCACACGTCAGCCCGATTTTGTGCTCTTAGTGTGCAATTGTGGTACTGCTCGGATATTTTGACAAGTGAAATGGCTTCCCGCGGACCGGAATCGCGGCCTGGCCATCGTCTCTGACAGCCCAAGGCGGTTCGCTACCATCGCACGATGATGAGCCATCGCCTCCCGCCATCGCCCTCCGTCCGCGAGACGCCCAGGTGGTCGCGGCCAAGCACGGAGATCGCTCCTGTAATCCCCGGGTCCCGTACAATTGCACGCGGGGGGATGGACGATCCAGACCACTACTCATTAGGCCAAGTCTACGGCGGCCCCTGAGTCGCCCAGGCAGGCCAAGCAATTGTCCGTACACAGTACACGGGGCTGTCGACTGGCAGTCAAGACAAGCTCTCCGCCCAGCCCTTCTGTGCTCCTGTGCCTGGTCTTGGCCTGCGCCGGAACGGTTCGTAAGCACCTTGGCCCCCTGGCAATCCGTGAGGAAAGATGCTCGACAGACAATCCGAACACGCGGCAAGCAAAACTTGCGTCGACCCAGCATCACCACGCAAACAAGCGCAATCCATTTTACAGCCGTCTAGCCGACACAGCTAGCTAATAAGCTATTGTGTTCTCGTCTCACCGAAACCAATTCCGCACGAAGCAGCCTAGAATGTGCAGCTATCGCGAAAGTCATCCCAACTCGCGGCCGTGGGAGCTCTCAAGCTTTTCTGCCAGCGCCCTGTGCCTGTGAAACCCAATGGAAACCAGGCCGCCTCGGAGCCTTGGCGACCGATGATGCTGCACAGCCTGGGCGACCCTACCAACCTTCCGTGCTTTCTCAGCAACAGGATCGAGCAGTTCCACAGCAAACTGCCCTGTTCATGCAGGTCTGTCTATCAGCTAACTCATCTACGGATGAAAATATCATTGGGCCACTATCAAACCGTCCAAAGTACAGGTAGCTAGCCTTGACCACCACTGGAGCAGAGTCGCGAGGCGGAAGTGATCGGCTTTATCACTGGTGGAATGGTGCAAGGGCAGTGATGCAAGTCCGGCGTGCCGACGGCGGCATCGTGCCGTTGACAGCATCCCGTCGTTTCACATCAGATGCCCAGGTGGGTGTCCAGCTCCAAACCGCTTGCGCACCCTGGATGGGGTCGCGGTTTTCCTCCCACGAAGCTCGTCCAGGGCTGCCAGGCGAGTTCGCGACTGCTCATGTACGTGCACAAACTCGGCACCCGGTATAGCCACTCAGGCCACTGCCGGAGCAAAAAGCATCCTGTGCACAACGCAGATACTGCAGTACCGTCGTCGCCATCAGTCAACCTTGTGGGATTCTTACAGCCCCACCCTCAAGTGTCGCAGTTCGTCGCCGATCCCATCCTCTACATCCCGGCCCAATCAACGCAGGCGAGCGGCCAGAGCTGAGGCGCGACGACGGATGTCCACCTCCCCAGCTCCCTTGGATCGCGAGAGAAATTTGGCATGTTTTAGACTAGTCGTCACTCATTTATCTTCCAGACAGGTTGTTTCACGCAGATGGACCTCAAGTGAGGTTTTGCCCTACAAATTCACAGATTGCACTGTTATCTGAACATGCATGACGCTGTGATGTCACTGGAAGCTATTGTCAAGGGAGGTCGTTGTTAGTGGGCCATGAACTCCGTAGTCCGTCTGCTCGCCGAGCATCACGCCCCCCAGATGTCACAGAACCGGGCCGTGATGCAAGAACACGTTGATCTTATATCTGATCAGGGGCGCTAGATGCCCAGGCGCAACTCCGGACGGTGTGGCGCCGAGGTGACAAATGTGCCTCGACCACCATGTCAGGTGCAGTAGTCTAAGTCAGTAAGTGGGTGGGTTGCAGAGAGTCAATACACTTTCAAATCCGCGTATTACAGTACTTCATTTACCCACAAAGGGGTTGCGGGGCGTGGAGAACTGCACATGTGTCGTGATCGCCCTCCATCCTTGAACGATGCTGTATATTGCTCCCGAGATATCAAACCCACATTGATCCGACCAGACCACGCGTCTTCACTGCGCCCTCCGCCCGATCAGCATCTTGACCTCCGGACACCACTCCTCGATGTTGGCCATTTTGGCCGCCTGCCACCTCTGCGGCTGGTGGTACCCCAGCGGCGTCTCGTAGTACATCGTCTCGACGGCGAAGGTCATGGCGGCCTCGACGGTGGGCAGCTCCGCGCCGGCCTTCTTGAGCTCGGCGTAGAAGTACTGGTCCTCGAACTCGGCGCCCGACGAGGCAAAGTCGACGGAGCGCGTGACGTTGAGGAAGACGCGCGGGTTGCGCACGCTCAGCCCGCCGTTGAAGCCCTGCCCGTACTGCTCCGCGATGGGGGCGCCGACGAGGTCGTACTTGAAGTAGTCCTCGACCCTCTCCTCGGACCGCGAGCACAGGATGCTGTCGCTCTGGAACAGCAGCACCCGCCGCGCGTCGACCACCTGCTCCCACACCCACGGCGACGTCAGGAACCGCGACACGGAGCCCGAGTCGGCCAGCTTGGTCCCCTCGGGCAGGAACCGCACCTCGACGCGGCCCTCGTCCTGCAGCCGCTGGAAGGGGGCCGACAGCGGCTCGACCCAGTTGTCCTTGAGCGTGAAGAGCACCATCCCCCACGCCGGCCCAAGCACCGTCGCGAAGTGCAGCATCACCGGGATCAGGTTCGGGATCATGTTGCTCTCGATGATGACGGCTTTGGGGCGGTCGACTGCCGGCGGGGGCGGGCCCTGCTGTTGTTGCTGCTGCTGTTGATGATGCTGCTGTGCCTTTCCATCGGACGCGGAGGAGCCGCCATTGCTCCCGCCAGCGGCGCTACCGGCCACCGGCTGGTTCAGGGATAATCCGCCATTGTCATCGACCACAGAGGGTGGTGAGGCGGACCCATCGTCTCCCGCCGGAAAGAGATGCTGGAAGTCAGTCGCCGCGTGGATGCCGTCGCTGTGCCTGAAAAAGAAGAAGTAGACGAGAACGACGACGACGGCCACGAGTGCGTACGTGTACTCCTTGGAGCGGAGCCTCGACCAGGCCGGTGGAGACATGTTGTGGGGTGAGGCAGGCCGCGCCATCTCGAACGGAAGTCTGGGGCGATTTACTTTGCTCGATCCGCCCCCGCTTCCGGATTGCGAAAGAAAAAGGTAAAATAAAGGAAGAGGAGACCAGATAAGGTTCTGACGCCCCTCTGCCGAGACTGTGCACCGGATCTGTTATTGTTAAATGAATGCCAACGCGTCCTCTGGGGAAAGATAACGTCTTGACTGGTGGGTCGGGGGTCTGACGTCCTCCCTTGCCTTCTACGCGCCAGCTGTTGTCGTTGCTGCAGGCGCCCGAGAGCTGAGGATGGCAGACCTAAATAGGGGCTCGGCTCGGTTTGGATACACTGCTTGCTCCCTTCTTTCTGCCTCAGCAATGAACGGTGCACCAGTGCTGAGACATGTCCTGGCTGGCACTACCTGAGCCGTTGAGCATGGGAGGGACGGACGGCTTTACCGACCCCTTCTTTCAGCTGGCTTGCGTGGCCACCTAGACTGCATGTGCCATTGCTACGGCAGGGTTTTGATCCAATTGTCCATCTCGTTAAACAGACAATCTATTCGAAGCGATGCCGAGGACTGACCCGCTTTGCATGGTCTAATCGATGCAACACGTACAGGAATGTTTATGGCATACTATGTATCAGCAACCGACGAGACAGCCACTTAGGTGTAGCACTTCGCGTCCGGGGTGCTGTAGCTAGGGCGCGGTAGGCTCGCATTCCCGAAACATCTCAGACATGGCTTCTTCTCTTATCTCAGGTGCTGCAGTGAGGCTACTATTTATCTACGCTCTGAGCCACCATTTTCCTCTTTCCAATCTTTGTTGCATGTAGTTTTGTTGTCAGTCACTTCCTGGAACCTAGGGTCGGGAGCGTTCTCGGTCTAGCCAGCATGTGAACTGTTGGCAAGCTGTCCATCTTGCTGGCTGGTGAGGTTTACGTTAAAAATTGTATGTTTGTTGTGTAATAAGCCTAGGAATCATACCAAATGGTGATATATCACGGAGCTGAGGGGTTCTGCACAAGAAGAGAGGAAAGGAAGCTATCAGCAAACTCACTGGCCACTGAGGCAAGCGCTGCAAGGAGACGCTCTGCGACTACTTCAGCCCTAACCCTGGGGATACCCTCAATTCCTGCCACAGTTGAGCCGAATCTCATATGCTAGATCTCGTCAACCTTGCGATGCAGAACGTTTGTTGACTTTTTGTGACGAATTTTTACAAGTGAGTTGTACGAGCCACATATATTGAAGACTGTGGATAGATGTTCCTGCAACACTACAGGCAAATGATCTTGTAACTTGGGCGGAATAGGTCCGCCGCTGGTGGGTGTTTCCAAAGCGAGATTCAAAAGCAATATCCCCGGAGCAAATCCGTCCTTGGTTACACCAATATTGCTTCGGGGCCAAATTTTCCACTTCCCCTCCCTCTTCACAAGCAGTCCTTCCTTCATCTGTTGCGCAGAATTCGGTTTTCAGCTGGGGAAGCAGGCCCGTTTCGTTGTTGTGCACACTCTGGACGAGTTAATTGACAACATGTCGATACTTTACCAATGTGCAATCCTAAGATGTCAACCCTACACCACGAGCATCACGCATCATTGGAGGCTTCTTCAGGCTGTGCCAACGAATACACACCAGCCGGCGTTTCTGGTCCGCCATGCCGTCTCATTGCGCCCTGGATCACATCTCACTCGCAGTCCGTTGGGTCGTCGACACTTCGCGTCAAGAAAGATAGCGAAGCCTCCGAAACGAGCGGAGTTGCTCACCGGCCTGAGCAGAGAGCGTTACAACCGCAATAAGCATTCAGCGATCGAAATTGGCCCGGCTTGGGCCGGAATTGCTGCTCTATACGCAGCCTTAACAGTGGTCACTTGGGGTGGTATTACCTATTTCTGGTTCACGCACTCAGAAAAGACACCCGTCACAGGGCGTCGCCGCTTTGCGTACTTCAGTGCTCCGCAATCTCCAAGCGACCCTCTCTTAGAGGAAGCTTTCAGAATGGTTGAGGAGTTTCAAAGTCAGATCAGGCCACAATCTGAGAAGGTGAGGCAGGTTTTCATGGACATTGCAGTCGCTGCTGGGCTCGACGACCGTGAGTGGAAGGTCTACATCATCCCGCATCCTGGTAAGTTGTCTTGCACGTACAAACCTATTATCTATGCTACTCTCGCAAACTGACATACAGCAAGAGGCCAACGCAGCAGTGTCGGACGAGATGTCGATGGTGATTATCTACGGTGGAATGCTCAAGCATATTAAGGCCGAAGATGATCTTGCAGTCGTCCTTGCACACGAACTTGCCCACGTGATCGCCAAACACGACGATGAAAGACATAGCCGGAAGATTTTGGAGTATTATTACAGCATCCCATACGCACCCGCCGGGATTGTTGGAGCTCTGTCGCTTTGTGTGGCTATGGTATCCATTGAGTTCGTTGTTGGAGGCATTCTCTTGATACCTTTCGCTGTTGGAGAAGCAATGCGTCTGTCTGCATACCGCAAGCAAGAAAAAGAAGCGGATGCAATCGGATTGCTCTTAATGACTGAAGCCGGCTACAACCCATACGCGGCTCGAAGGGGGCCTCGGTAAAGGCGGAAGAGGATCAAGATTTCGCTGCAGCGGAGGCTCGTGCGAAGCAGACTAAGATCTCGATGGCGACTGGAACGTCCACGATAGTCAGGAAAATTCCCGAGCATGAAAGAACGCATCCACTAGTGAGTAACATAATCTGAGCCTTTGCCTCCTATGCAACGGACAGAACTGACACTAACCCTCTCAGTCGGAATCGCGAATGGAGGACCTATCACGTCTAGCCCCTCAGGCGCTTGCGATCGTGAAGGGTAATATGCTGAACCTCCAAAAAGCACGAACACCTGTCGATCAGATGCTGCGACGAGGTTGGGCAGACTTCAAGGCATCCAGGGATGGAAAGTGTCACGTGTCAGGGGCTCCATTTTGGCGCTATTGCGCTGCTTCATTCTATTTAAATACGTGCGCCCTTGCTTTATTATTTATAAATTAAAATAATTAAATAAGTTACTTTATTTAATACACCTTACTTAAAATTATAATAATTATAAGCTTAACTTTATTTAATTCCTTATTTTATATATATTTTAAGCATCCTTTTTATTATTTAAATATACTTATTTAACATAATTCTTTTCTTTATTAATTAAGCTTAACATTATACTTATTTAAAGCATTATATTATAATTATATAATATAATTTTTTCTTTTTATTATTAAAATATTAAAATAATAAGCATTTAATAATTAATTAAATAATTACTAATCATCTAGGGGGTGTGTTATATGTTAAGGGCTTTATTTTAACGTTATTGCGTTACTTCATTCTATTTAAATACGTGCGCCCTCACTCCATTGTCTATAGATCAGAATAACCAGACAAGTTGCTCTATTCGGCACGCCCTGCTCGGAATCGTGACAGAAAGCGAGTGCGAAGTGCCGAGACTCTGAATTGAAGACAGCACAGCATTTTGGCACTTGAGATCTCTGTGTGCTTTTCCATCCTCGCAGAGTCTTAGTGGCCTTCTTACTCACATATTTGGCGTGGCAAAAATGTTTGAAGGCGAGCAATCGTACGCGGTTGTTCGTATGCGACTCCGACACATATTACAGTTTGACATCAATGTCCTTTCTCTTTTTTGAATCACCCCTCAAACAGCCTTCTACCGTATGACAGATTGAGACACGTTTAGTTTTGTGTTGGTCCTCGTTTCTGAAGAAAACGGATATTCGCACAGAAGAAAAACAGATGGTACACAGATACCTCTTCAATAATATTCCCCCAGCTAATCAAAGCATAATACCCACACCTAATTTCCAAACCCATACCTATATCTAATTAATTAGGCTTAGGTATGTAAATTGGGTATAGGTATGTTGGTTATGTATATGTTGATTATGGGTGTATGGGTGTATGGGTGTGTGGGTTGTGGGTTGTGGGTTGTGGGTTGTGGGTTGTGGGTTGTGGGTTGTGGGTTGTGGGTTGTGGGTTGTGGGTTGTGGGTTGTGGGTGTGTTGGGTGTGGGTGTATTGGGCGTGGGTGTGTTAGGTGCGAGTGCACTAGGGGTGTAATGTATCTGTGTACCATCCGTTTCTTTCTGTGCGAATATCCGTTGTCTTTCTGTATTGTAGAGAGGTATCTGTGTTGACATGGCTACACAACTGAAGACAACCTCGGGTGACGTCGCACAGTACAACACTACCGGTACAACCAAGAGGACTTGATCACGCGGACACGAAAATGATGAAAGAATTTGTTCAGTAGCTCCCCAAAACACTACTTAGGCTTGCTTGTGCGAAGCGACCTGGTTCCTTCCTTCCTAAGCGCCACCAAAGACCAAAAGACTCTGGACACTGGTTCTGCCAAACCCACGCTGGCGCAACAGCTCCCGGCCACGGTGAACTGGGAACTCGGCCACTACCATGACGCTGACGTTCTCAGCGTGGACTCCAGCCTTTTCCAACAGCTCGAGCACCGCGCACAGAGTCTCGCCCTTGGAGAGCACGTCATCCACCACCACTATTCGCGTATCCGCATACTGGGGGACCGTGTCCAGCTCCAGCTCGATGCGCTCCTCTCGCACGTCCTGGGACGCTACAGACGAGACATACGAAGGCTTCTTGGCGACGGAGATTGTTGGCGGAGGTAGCTTGCCAGCCTTGCGGATCAGCAACAGGGGCCTGACGACCTGTTGGGTCAGCGCCGACGCGAAGACGAAGCCGCCGGCCTCGCAGCAAGCGATCGAGTCGACCTTGTTCCAGTCGCCGGCGAAGTGCGCTCGCAGTAAATCGGTGCAACAGGACAGCCCGTTTCCCTCTTGGGCGATGCCGATTACGTGGCGGAATTCGATGCCCTGGCGCGGGAAGTCGGGTACCACTCTCACCCTCTCAGCTATTTCTTCCAGGCTGCCGTCGAGGAAGGGAAACAGGTGTTTGTTGGCGAACTTCTCTGCTGCCTCGCTTCCGGACATGTCATTGGTAAAAATGAGACTGGGGTGGTGAGTCAAGACTGCGGTGCCCGATTGACTGCTGTTGCCTTCACTGGTCTCGTTGCTGCCGTCACCGTTGTCGCGCCCTCCGCGACTCCTTCGATTCTGGTCACTGGCCTGAACGTAGACCTCGAGCAGCCTACTCTCCGGTACCAGATGTGAAAAGGACGCGAGTGGCGCCTCGTCTCTCATTCCGGTGATGAAAAGCACGTCCACGTCTTCGGCGCTGCGTACCACACTCAAGAACTGCTCCTCGGGAAGATCGGGTCGCTTCCGCTCCTGGTTCTTGAAGAACGCCGTCAGAGCTGGCCGGTGTTGCTCTTTATAAGCACGGTCCCACAGGAGGCGGCCCAGGTCAGCACCCTCAGTCTCCGCATATTCTCGCTTGGTCGTACTGCTTATGCTGACTACACGTGCCGTAAGTTGCTCGTGACAGGCGAAGTCACGTCTGGTGAGCACGGAGACCCAGACGTCGGCACAGAAGTCCTTTCCCGCACAGCTCTCGCCGGTGACAAGGATGACGATCCTTTGTTTAAATGAAATCTTCGGCAGCGGGCAGGCGTATGCCAGCACATTTCGCGGGTCCATGGTGCGTTTGAGAAAGGCTAGGTCCCGTCGGTTGGGTCCAAAGGCCTTGGTCGCCAACACGGAGTCTCTGGGGTCCGGTCCAAGATCCGCTCCATAAACACCACGACAGTCGCTCAAGGCCAATAATTTCTCGGCGATGTCGTAAACCCACTGCGTGGTACACCGTGCAACTTCAGTTCCGTCTTGATCGCGGGGCCATACGCCTGTTATCACGCAGGCGAAGTCCCAGTCTCGACAGCCGAAAGCAGTAGCATCAGGGGCGACATCACAGACTGCTCCACCACCTTGCAAGAGATGGAGGTAACAGAGTGGAGAGGGACGACTCTCGATGGCTGCCACCAGCTGGCCGGCGACCTCTGCCTCCCCGATGTGTTTCAGGAATACACACCGCTTGAACGATGAGGTCTTGCCGCCCCCGTGTCCGCCGTGCATTCTGGACACGTACATCTCCGCGTCAAACAGATCAACACCGTCGGTGATCTTGAGATCTTCGCCAGGGCCCCAATGGAAATCCAACCTCGTCGAGGTTCCTTCGAAGCTTGACGTAGTTTTCCCCGTTGAAGACTCGAAAATTGTCGCTCCCAGACGCAATTTGCCGCCCTCCCAGTACAAGTATGCGTCAGCAGAATTGTTCCGCGGGAGCCCCTTGGCGACCAATCTGTCAAAGTCGCTGATCTTTTCCTGTGCTTTAAGACCCTTCCCTAGCTTGACGACCCAGTTCCGGGCGCGGTAGGTGGGTGCCGCATAGGCCTGGAATATCACGCTGATCACGATGCCAAAGTTGGTTCCGGCGCCCTTGATTGCCCGTAGAAGTTCAGCGTCGTTCTTCAATTTAATGGCTCCAGGGGGCTTGTGCTGGCTTGGTACATGGCCGACGCAGAGGATGTGGTTATGATCCGCAACGCTGACTACCACGGCGCCTACAATGGCGTCGCATGCGAGCCCGCACAGCCTGGCAAGATGCCCGATCCCGCCCTGTAGCCACATCCCAGCACCCACACTTGGGCGGGCCCCCAAGGGCACCGTCAAGCCTTCCGCCATAGTCTTGCGGATGATGTCTCCTGTTTTACAACCGGTCCCGGCAACGACCAAGGGACCGAATGTGGGATTATCTTCGTATTGGTCTCCCGTGACAATGTGCATGTCGTTGAAGGCGCTCATGTCAACCGAGACGACGTTGGGCCTGAGACAGTGGCCACTGTGACCGCCGCCGACGACAGTCAATCTTAAGTCGCATTCCAAAGCCCACCGGACCGCAAACTGTACGTCTTTGATCTCTTTGGGCTGAACTACCGGGAGGGGGTGGTGCTGTCGTGCCTCGCGGTTCTTGACTGTTATGTGGCCCTCCGCCAGAGGAACCATGTCCGTCAGCTCCCGCAACCGGTTCGAAGAAAGTGTGAATGCCACCATTAACTCTGGGCAGCTGAACAAGAGATTTCCAGGTTGGGCTTCATAACGACGGCCTAACTTGCGACATAGTTTGCGCCACTCAGCCTGGATCGTGTTTTTCGCGTCCTTCTGTCCCTGCATGGAAAAGCCCGCCACGAACGAGGCGAAGGAGTCCAGTTCCTCGTCGTTGTCTCTCACACGGACGACCCCGGTTGGGAAAGATGCCGTTTGGTAGCACGCCAGGTTCCCGAGGTGAAGATTCCCGTTGTCGCGATGGAAAACCAAAACCAACCCTCCTTTATCTGGATGGTCCGGCGAGCCGGTAAGCATTTTCAGCGCCTGTTCGATGAACAAGTGTTTGGGCTTCAAGCCGTACATGCTGTGGCAGAAAACGATCGCGTCGTACTTTTCATCGTTGTCAAGGGAGATGTTGTCGGAACGGGCTGTGTCGCTTCCCTTCTTATCCTCCACGTCGAATTGTTGTCGACGGATGTCGGGCGGGCTCTCTAGATCCGGCAAAGTAGATATCCCCTCTGGTTTAGGGCCAAGCGATTCTTCCAATTGTGCGGCAAAGAGGCTGTTGGGCTCATACGCCTTGTACTTCTTGACCTTCTGTCTCAGATGGCGTGGGAGGTGACTGAGCAGGCTCGTTGGGCCTGGACCGATCTCCAGAACTGACACATCAGAGCGAGAGTCGAAAAGAGGGCCTAAAAGCCGGGATGAATGAGGAATGATGAAGTCTTCGTAGATCAGCCATCCTGCGCCCTGCTTGAGGATGTCAAGACCTGCGCTGTACTGGGTATCTGACAAGAGCTGCTTCGATGATGGCAGCGCTTCTTCCTTGGCTGCCTGCCTGAGGGCTCGCTTGAGGGAATCGAGGGTGGTCATTTCGATTCAGCTGAGGTCGGTTCGGTCCAGAAATTGAGTAGCTGTCTGGCCTCAGAATCGAAAGGTGGCGATGTTTGAGTTTGATAATCATCAATCGACGGAGTAGAGAAACGGTGAACTATTTATCTGTGTGCTGCTTTTGCAGAACAACCAAGGATAGACCTCGGCTGGAGTGCCGCTATTCAAGGTTCCAATGCTGTGGGCCTCAGGCAGGGAGATTCAAGAAAGGGGCAGACAGAGTGAGCATGATGTCAGCAAACATCTCTTTGTTGATCAGGCAATCGCAGTGTTGAAGTGGAATCAGAATGTCTCTGCTGTCATTCTCATTAGAACAGCTCAACATTCTGCCCTCTTTAGGACAACCTTTCCCGATCTTGACATGAGACTATGTACTACCCTGACATCTGGATACTAGCTAGTCCAATGTTTAAGTCTCAATGCTTTTCTCAGAAACTAAGATCATGACAAACATGATGGCCAATGTGAAAGAACTTGTGTTCAAGGTTTCGTAGCAAAGGTTGTTACACGAAAGAATCCAAGTAGGTGCTGGCATTCAACAGAAACACCCATCAGTTCCATAAAGGACAACATAGAGCAGAAGGACGGAACAGCAATTGAGACAAATTGTGCTAACATGGTGATCTGCCTATAGACGTAGAAATGGGCAAAGTGATAAGGTAAGGCTGAGTCCCAAGTAGTAACATCAATTCCCTGGAAGTGAAACCCGCTATCGCTACAGTCAGCTGAATGAGATCATGTTTTAGGCTGCTATTAGATGTGTGTGACAGACGGCTTAACCAGACTGAACATTTGGTTTCCTAGAAAAGTTGCTTTACTGCAGTAACAATAAATGAGAGCATGTGGCCTGCTGGTGAATATGGCATGACTATCAGCAAGGCCTGAAATTAAATTTTGGCCCCTGAGGAAATGTGGATGGCTCAGCCAGTATGACAGAATCCTGCCAGATAAGGTTGAACAATTCGGCGTCCTGTTCCATGAATCATAATAAACAATATGAAACCCTGACGCCGTGTTATAGCTTTCCCATATGAATGTCATATAAAGTGATTTTGACTTTTCTAATTGGAATGTATCTCATTCTCTTGGTCGGTCTGCGATTCAAGAAGAGGGACTTAACATAAAGTCACACATGCAGTTATCGGGGTGGTAGGTTGAACGGCTAGGACGGCAAGGACGGAACAGCAAATACCTGTGGTCATAAGCATAGTCACGCGGAGCAGTGTATCCTCACTTCTAGTCCTCCCACAAATTTTCGGACTGAGCAGCGAGAGTGTTGGCTGCATCACCCATTATCTCTACAATCAGATAGGGATATTGTAGAGGGAGCTAATGTGAGGAATTCCAAACGAAGTTATCTTCAAACGGAACTCTATTGCGCATGAAGGTTGATGATAAAGTCTACTTTGGACATCATAATTTGACATGGGTGACAGGCTTTGGAAAGTCCAAGCCTTGGCCGCCATTGTGGTGCCAGGCAGCCTAGACCCAAGCGCCGTGGTCAGCCTGGGCGATGGTCTTGGAAGTGGAGAAATCGTTCATCCCGAGTTTACTCGGAGACCGGTCTTGGCAAACACGCGATGGTGAAAACAACATGCCGGGAGAAAAAGAAAGAACGGCCACTGCCATTTTGTCTGGTAGGATATGGTAAGACCACACCGCTGGGAACGAGGCCAAGGACGTAGTTGGAGGGTACGAGTGGTGGAACCCACTTGGCGATGGGCTCTGGGAGGACTCAATCCGGAAGCTGAGATAGGTGGCGATATCTCGCCCAGCCTTGGGAAACATGCTCAAGCTTGAGTTGGGTCATTGGCTTCACTTGGCTCGTCTTCCATCCACTCAATTTCAGGCAATGCTTCTTATCGATGTCTACGATGGTTGGCGCCTAGCTTCCTACCGGAATTCTGATTGTGGGACGGGACATCCGTTAACACCGGTGTTGTACAGGGCCGCCACCTTTATTCAGATAAGACCTGGGACCGAGCATATCATGAGTTGATAGATAATCCGGAGTCCCTTGCCCCCGTGTGTTCCCTTTTGACCGATCTCATTTCTTGCCGCTAGCACAGTTCCACAGCTTCACAATTCAGAGATGGGCAAAGAAATCGAGGCTGGGGAGACTCGCGAGACCTGGCGGACAGACTCGTCACGCTCAGTCGACGTCCAAGATATCCCAGCAACCCCAGTGGTCGAGCCTGAGAAGCGCTGGTGGCACCCTATCAAAAAGTCCGGATCGGCCGCCCAGATTGTCATCGCTGCGGTGCTCGCCATCGCGATCGGCCTTGCTGTGACCAGCACTGTCGACTCTGTGCCCGAGGCTGCAAGTGAAATTCTCGCCATCCCAGGGACGACATGGCTCAGAGCACTTCGGGCAACCGGTGAGTTGAACTTCATTTTAGCAGTACGACCCTATCTCTCACAGGAGCTGATAATCGCGACGCAGTCCTTCCTCTGATCATCACCTCCCTCATCCTGGCAATTCAATCTCTTCGTGACATGGGCACCGGTAATGGCGCGCTCATCGCAAAGTGGACACTTGGTTACTACCTGGTCACTACCATCATCGCTATCGTGTTCTCCATCTTGACTGTTGCCCTCGGCTGGTCGCGCCTCATGGTACAAGTTCAAGGTGAAGACAGGGAAGAGAGCGAACCAGAGGGCGAAAAGGTTGAGCCGCACGAAGCCATAGTGCTCTTGTTTGAGACCCTGATACCGCAGAACATTGTCAAAGCCTTGGCCGAAGATACCTTGTTGAGCGTGATGGTGGTCAGTATCATCGTGGGCTACCTCCTCAAGCGCGACAGCCCTATCCTAAGGGTTGTAAAGGAGATCGAAGAGATGGTCATAAAGGTCATTATCTTCCTCATCAAGCTCGCCCCGATCGGTGTCTTCTTCCTCATCCTCCCCAACATGTTCCGGCTGGAGATCTCGGAGATTGGGCAAAACCTCGGCGTGCTGATCGGGGCTGCACTGTCGGGGATGTTCATTCACATGTTCATCACGCTGGCCATCATTTATGTGGTGTTGGTCAAGGAAAACCCTTATGCCTTCTTCCTGCGTATCTCGCCGGCTTGGATGACTGCTTGGGGTTCTGCAAGCTCGGCTGCTACGCTGCCGGTCACTATGCGAACGACACTGGAGCAGGGGGTTCCAGTTATTGTGACCAAGTTCGCAGTACCAGTTGGGTGTCTTGTCAACATGGACGGGTAAGTCAACCCCTGAAAAGCCTTGTTTTTCACAAGCTAATATATCATAGAACCGCCATCTATTTCCCTGTTGTGGTGACGTTCATGGCTGCTACTCAGGGAATTTCCCTTGATGCAGCGCAGTATGTGATAATCATGTTACTCTCCACGCTGGCAACCATTGGGGCGTCGCCAATTCCGAGTTCTTCACTCGTGCTCACGGTGATGATCTGTGAAGCCGTGAACGTTCCCATCACTGGGATGTATGCCGTCGTCGTGGCTATTGACTGGTTTTTGGATCGTTTCAGAACTGCAGTTAACGTTTCCGGGGATTGTTATGCTGCCAAGGTGGTTGCGAAGATGACTGGTATCAAAGACGGTGACGACGAATATGACGAGAATGTAGTTGAAGGTGTTGCAGTAAGGAGGGATGGGGATGATCAAGCCTGAGGTTCTTCAAGAATGAATTATTTCAACTCGTGACTCAAGTCTTTGACAATATTGGAGCTGTAGTAGTACCAGAGAAGCACACAAGTAAACTTAGAATCTCATGATGGCGAAAACAGTACAAGACCACGAGCATCCCTGAAAACACTGCGTCAACTATCTTCAGGCATCAAATATCAAGGTCAAATTCATTCTAGCAAACTTAAGTCTACCTTGTTCTTTTGCTCTCCAATTTATACTGAAATGAAGTGCTCTCTGATATGGCTGCCTCGACACTTCGTTTGACGCCAATACGCGTAAGCTTTCTGTCAATGCGGATGAAACGATGACCATCAACCACTGCGATCGGAATATTTCGTTTGAGTAACATAGAAACATCCTTTAGCATTTCGGATGGTTCCGAGTGAGGCTTTCGGGTTTTCCGTACTGCAACACGCCGGCCAGTTTGGGAGTGTCAGATGCCCCATTCTCCAACTAGGTCGGTGCAACATGGAGCCGGGAAGAGTTATACCCAGGGCGAGTTGGGCTCGATTGATGAAGACGGCACCGCGTTGAAGTGATGAGGGGGGTTCTGGGATGGATTGTTCCGGCTCAAGTACTACATACTACATAGAACCCCATAGACCGAATACAGAATTGCCTCAAATCTATCACTTACAACACACCTGCAGCCAGTTCAAACTCCCCTGTTTTGTCATAATGAAGACACCATTAGAGACTTCTCACTTGGAGACACGGATAGCGCAGCACCCTCATGGAGTCCAGGTCCCGGAAGATGAACCGGCCGGTGGTTATCGTGTCGGCTGGCGGACTCTGATGGCCATTGTGGCCTTGTCCATGGCGAATGCGTGTGCTGCCATCGCTAATACGGTCTGTTCAGTCGCAGCCATACCCAGCGTTATATTATACATCCTTTCTGCGGGTTCCAGTATTTGCTAACAGGCCTTGGTAATCAGACTAATACCATCATTCGCTTCCAAGTCATGAGCCTCGGCGACGCCAAGAATGCCTCCTGGATAGCCAATGCCAACTTCTTGATGACCCTGGCATTTGAACCTGTCCTTGGGTCTCTGGGAGACCGATTTGGCAAAAGGTGGTTCATCATCGTCGCCACCCTATTTGGTGTCGTGGGATCGTGCATCTCGGGATCAGCACAGAAGACCACAGTCGTCATTGGTGGCAATATCCTCACAGGGCTTGCCAATGCTGGATGTGTACGCAGACCGTCCTCCACCAGCCTCTCCGTCTCCAATTCTCCAGAGCTGACAATCATACGATACTGTAGATCATGGGCACGCCTTCTGCCCAGGAAGTCACACCAAACAGATTACGGCCCTGGACCATGGGCTTTGGGCAGTTCCTGGCCAGCGTGGCTGTAATCGGAGGCACCATCGGCGCCGGCGCTTTCGTCAAATTCCACAGCTGGCGATGGTCATACTACCTCAACGCGATTTTCTATGGGACCACATTTGTGCTGGTCACTCTGTTCTACCACCCGCCACCTCCTGGTTTACGTCGCCAAGGGGCCCGACTAAAAGAACTGGTTTCGAAGGTCGATTACATTGGCATCCTCATCTTCACTGGCTCTCTTGCGTCGGTCATAATCGGCGTCACCTGGGGCGGGACGACGTATGCTTGGAATTCACCTCAAGTTCTCGCAACACTGATCGCTGGTTGTGCCGGGCTTGGCTTGTTTGGTATCTACGAATGGCTGGTCGTCACTGAGGGTATCCTAGACCACCGGCTCTTTCAGTCACGGAACTTCCCCATCCTGATATTCGTTTGCATTATCGACGGCATGCTTCTCCTTGGCGTGAATGTCTTGTTCGCCCAAGAGATCCCGACGCTGTTTACGACTGACCCGGTCCAGATCAGTGTTGTACTGACCCCTTACCTGGCGACGTCGGCTTTTGGCTGCATTCCTGCTGGAGCCATGATGGCCCGTACCAAATCATACAGGGTCATGTTGGTGGCAGCCCTGCTGTGGTGTGCCTTGTTCACTGGTGAGTCTCAGGGAGTTGCACGGAAGAGCCACAACCACTGACGCAAAATTGTCTAGGTCTCATGGGCATGCTGAATCAATCACGCCTGACCTGGGCTTATGCCTTTTCAGCGATGTTTGGAATTGGGACGGCCGTCACAACAGTCATACCCATCGTGGCACTCGCGCTTTCTGTGCCCTCTTTCCTCCTTGGTACAGCAGGAACCTTTAGCGTTTCGTGTCGTGCGTTGGGAGGGATCATCGGGATTACCATCTTCACGGCCATCTATAACAACAAGATGGCTGCCCGTTTGCCTGCCAACGTGGGTGCTGTCCTAGGCCGCGCTGGCCAAATCAACCTACTGCCCGACACGTTAGATGCTTTACAAATGGGAGACCCCAGCGCGTTGGAACATGTTCCAGGGCTATCAGAATCCCTCATACCAAGAATACTTGACGCTCAGACAGGTGCAAATGTATACAGTTGGAAGTATGTATGGATCGCTATTGCTGCGATAGTCGCTGCCAACGCGGTGGCTGCTTGCTTTCTTGAGAGCGTGTCGGAGAGGATGAACAATCATGTCGAGTCGGCTCTAGAGGAGTCTGAGGCTAGAGAAAAGCAGAAGGGAGCGGTCCTCTGATCGACCTATCGTGTGGACTTTCAGTTTGAGACAGACTGGCTTGAGCTTCAGTGAGACGTCTGTTTCAATTTTCATGCAGCAGTGAAGGCCTGCAAGGATCGGAACATTGGTGTCTAACTACTTTGGATTTACCTTGAATTAATTCGCTAGTGCAATTCAATTTCCAGGTCTTGAGCAATATCTCAATCAATCAATCATGCCTTCTTGCCCATTGCCTGCGCTTGTTCTTCAACATCCCTCGTACAGTCGACAAACCTGCCCCTCAGCGAAACTCCCCTGCCCGAGCACAACCACACACATGTCCACGCCGGCAGCTCACCTTCGAAATGAGGTCGCCGCTTGCCGATCTCCGCCATATGTTCAATAACATAGGGTGCTTCCACCTTTGTCTTCTCGGGATACGCCGTTTGGTGCAGGTCGGTTTCTATCTCCCCGGGGTGTATGCTAAATACAGATATCCCGTTGTTGCGGTTATTCATCCCAGAAAGTTGGTCCAGCTCAACTTGAAGAGTCCCGGCAAACTTCGTGATCCCTGTTTTAGCACAGTTGTATGCTGTCGTCCACGGCAAGTTAAGCTCCGGTGCCGCGGCTCGACTACTCGTGTAGATGATGCTGCCTGAGTTCCGCTCCCTCATTTCCGGCAACGCCAGCCTTGTGAGCTCCACTGGTGCGCGCAAGTTGAGCTCCAAGATATCCCACCATTCGACTGGGTCTGTGAGATGGAAAGGCTGGAAGGTATTCGATCCGGCGTTGCAGATCAGAATATCGACAGGTCCCAGCTGCGACCGGAATTCGCGAAGAAGACGTTGTTGGTCGTTGCGGTCGAGTATGTCTGCGGTGATACCTACGACCTTGCCACTGCTTCTCGACTGTTGACTGCTGTCGATCGACTGTATCTCTGTGACAGTGGCCTCGACCTGATTTGCAGTGCGGCCTGTCACGCACACGTTGGCCCCGGCACGTGCCAATGCAATGGCGATGTGGCGACCAATTCCCCGACCAGAACCGGTGATCAGTGCATTCTGGCCCTGAAGCGACCCGTTGAGGCTCTCGGGGTCAATGGCCGCGTAGCTTCCGGTTCTCAGTGTGTAGGGTGAAGGCGGTGGCGCCATGTTGGTGTGGTAAATGTCCCAAGTGTCCAATCGAGAGGTGTCAAAATACACGTCAGAAGAGAGTGTTCAAACCTTTTTTCCTTCATTCTAGACTCGGTAAACGGCATGAGGGCTGATCATCCGAGCGCTATGGCATCGAAGTGTCGTTCCGTGGCGTATTCGGAGTATCCGCGCGCGGGGATGATACACTGGCCGGAATATCCGTCGAGATCACGCTATTTCGGCTTCAGCGGCTTTGTCACCTCAAAATCGAGACCATCTCATGCAATGTGACTTGGATTTGGCGTTAGCATCATTTTTCTGTATTTTCACGCTGCCCTACGTCCCCTTTGCAGCAGCGAAGCATCAGTGATGGCGTTTGAGATCTACGTTCCCGAGAACTTGAAGTTCTCCGACTACGTCGCGGTACTACAAACAACAAGGACCTGGGCAGACGGCTATACAGAAAGGTAGACCAGACACGCGTCCCCCCTCCCCATCCGGCCCCCAACAGACACATTAAATAACACCAATAACAGGATATCGAAAGGCTCTCAGCCGCACTGGCCAGCTCTGTCATTGTTGACTATTCTCTCATCGTCCCAAGCTGGGGAGAGAAGAGATACTCAGGTCCTGAATTTGCCAAAGAATGGCTGTCAGCCGAGCACCTTGGGCTTAAGCCTTTGGCGACACAGCACTTGCTTGGGCTGCCTTATTTCAAGCTTGTGGCAGACGAGGAGATAGTGGTAGAATGGCAGCAACTGGTCTCTCATGGCCGGCGCGAGAGTGACGTGACCCACGCAGTTCAAGAAGGGGTCGCGGAGACAAGCGATCATCGCAGCTATGTCGAGCATCGCTTCATCAAGGTCGATGGCACATGGAAGATCGCGAAGATCACCCCGAAGTTGATTTACAATACCGGGAATTTCATGCGGATACGCCGGCCAGAGGGAGATTCGTAAAAGCCATAGTCTAACAGCCAATCTGGAGAAAATCATGGAGATTTAACATCCCACAGTTGGATATCATGCGAACGCTTGAGCTGAGGATGCAAATTCAAGTGGGCGCGCGGAGAGGCTCCGTGCTGGGTTCTTCTGATACTCGCCAGCAGCTAGGATCTGCCACAAGGTTGCCCTGGTATACGGTGGCCGAGGGAACTCTGCTGGCAATCCAGGCTGTCCAGCCTCATTTTTATTCCGAACCATAGACTGAATAGTAGCATCAACACACAGGTCAAAGGCTAAACAAATCATCACGTATCTAATTTTGAAAACATGTGGTGGAACCGTCTCTTCCGGCTCAATTCGACGCCATTCGGGCAATTCGTGTTTCGAACCATGCAACTCGTTTATCTTGAGTCCGCCACACACGCGGATTGCCCATTCATAGAAACGATAGAAGCTGCTCAAAGACAGCTGAACATGCAGCTCATATGGGGCTGAACTCGACCAACGAATGGAATATTGCTACGCCTGACCACGAGCACGTCTCAATTTACCTCGACCCAATTGTGGCAGGTGCCACACCAGCACCCCACCTGCAAGACCTACCGAGTCTGTGAGTTTGCCAATCCTGCAACTTGCAGAGCTTTCCGAACTACCATCGCCGGTGAGCGAAAACCATGCAACCACACATCAATGGAGAAGAACCATTTGTGTCTTTAGGTGCTGAGTAAGCCCGGCAGATGGCGAGTTGTTGAGCGGTGGGGGTGGCTTGCTGGGGTGGCCAGCCCTAGGTATACATGAAATTCACCAGAAAGTTCTTCTCGATTTCTGCCATGAAAAGCCACCAAATTGATTGAACAACTTGGAGATTAGTCCATCTACAATTCATCGTCATCATGTACTGACAAGATGACAGAAATCCCAGGGAACATGTATAAGCACCTATCCGGAATAACAACGGCAAAATCCAACGAGCTTGCTGGCCAACCATCTCTTCTCAATCTCTCCTACTCCAATAAGAGCTTGGCAGTTGCGAGCACAGATGCTGCACACTGCTGTAGTCGGATCATGTGGTGGAAAATTGAACATGCACGAATCCTTTGGCGAGGCCAGCAGACTGCGAGAATAGCACCTCACTAGATCAGTCATTTCGATGCACTGAAAGTGCAATAAATGATGTGACAGAAGCTGAAATGTTGTGTCTGGTCGCCCTCGATCTTCTAGCCAGGCATTGGCTGCGTCAAGACACATTTGATCATGACGTTGAGTAATGCTAATGAGCGGCAATGCTGCCGGGCTTGTGAAACCCACCAGATGCGTGTATTCCTAGAATAGGCTTGAGGTATGGCAATGGCCCCCAGGTCAAGGACCTGGCCTCCTCAATTATGTTACATCACGACTTCTGAGGGTGTCTAATCTAGCCTATCGGCGCGAAAGTAATAATCGTAAACTTGGAAGAGCTGTATCACAGTAGCAGAGCCCGATCAACACATTGACCGGTTTTTCAAGGATCCTCCAAAGCGACAGCTCCAAGTGTGGAGATGAAATGGCATATAGGTCACTGACTATTCCCTGGCTTGGTCTTCGCGGCTCCTGAGCTCTGCACCCCCAACAGACCGCTGCCGATACCTGTCTATTCATGAATATTCTACTCCGCTACTTCAGACGTTCATTCTTTCTCAATAGTCTCTGGAGAAGCCTTCACGGCCGCAGAAAAAATTCACCATGCCTATGATACCATCTTGGTCGCCTCCCAATGCCTTGGAACTCGACATCAACAACTGCACGGCAGCAGGTGCATTCATTGCAAATTACCTCATTGCGCCGAACATTTCGGATATGAGTGTTGATGTTGTGTTGTCATTCCTTCGTTCGCTAGATCCGTCGGACCGGTTGGGCTACGAGCCTCAGAATTGGACACGTCTGCAGTGGTGGGACTCACAAGAAGAATCGGACACCTTTTATTTTATTCGGAATGTAACTTCTCTGTTCCAATCCCGATGCAATCGGGAAATCTGCCAGTTTCTTCCGTTCGAGGGTGATCCAGACTTGGCAGGCATAGGCGTAAGTTTGACACACGTTGCTCCGGGGACATCTGGAGCGACACTCCCTGTCATGAGCTACAGCACTAATTTTAATCAGATGATGATCTCTTACTACCTTGTCGCTGCCCTGGCTACCGCGTATGTCATCATCATCAGTCTGAACTCCGTCAAGGCCCTCGAAGAATACAACCCTTGGAAAAAGCTCTACAAGTTGTTCGAGCAAACGATAAACTCATTCCTCGATGCCTCGCTGCTATTCTCCATCTCTATGCTATTGGCCGCTATATATCGATTCATCTCGGCTTCTCAACACCCTGACCGCAAGGACAACACATTCTTTTACTCTCTGGTCAATGCAATCACTATACCAATATTCTCAGTGTTTCCTCCATTGATGCTACAGTTCCCAGCACGAAAACAAAGACGCAACGGTATACGGGCAATACTGTGGTTCCTTGTCATCGGTTTCGCCACCACACTTACTGTGTTATCATACACGTATTCGGTGCAGGAAAATCCTACTTCCGACCAGTTTTGGTGGTTGGGCTTGTGCGACTTGAACAATGGAAGTATGATCTACGCAGTTGCCTACTCCAGGTTCATTGCCCTGGTTGTGCTCGGCCTCAATCTACCACGGTGGATTTCTCTCTTGTTCGCCATCATTAAAGACCGCAAGAAATCGATGCGCTCTGACGCGCCACAAGCCCGTGTCGACAACTGTCAATTTCAAATCTGGTCAAGAATGCGGAGGTTCTACGGGGACTACGGAAAGTACGTACGGGCGCTGAACATCGTTCTCTGCTGCGCGACCATGTGGCTGCTTCTGGGCATATTCACTATAATCGCCGTACACAACAATAAATCAATGGGCCAGGAGAGCAAGGAGCGACAATTGAGTGTCGGACAGGTACTTTCCGTGGCTACATTTGTGCCATTGATTATTGACATAGTAGCAATTGCTATGGGTAAGTTGACTGTTCTTTGAAATATCTGCCTCGAATACGGCTTCTTAAAGGTCACTGCTGCTGGACCTACTACTAATTCTTGGCGAACAGAAAGTGAAGAAGGAAAGGGATTAGAGGGGAAGCTTCCGAGGAACATGACCGTTCAGGTTGAAAAGTCATCTCCAGCACAAGCAACGAGCTCAAAATCTTCAAGATACTTCAACGTTCACCACGCAGGAATCTCGTCCGAATATGAGATGCTTGCAGATGGGGGAAGGATGCAGATGGTTTGAAGACTGACGAAAGCCTTGAAAGGCAATTTCATACCACCTATATATAGGTAGGAGATCATACCAGGGGAGGTTGTCCCACAAGAGGTATCCCATATTAGGAGGTTACCTTTAGGGAGATCATTCTAAGGAAAACTGGTTTCAGGGGACTTTTTCGGTTAGGTTTGAAGCAGAGGAAACGAGTCTGCTCCGGCGGAGACAGTAATTACTTCTTTAAGCGGTGAGCACTCTGAATCGGTCTACTTGCACCATGGCGAGTAGTCTGAAGCTTTGGTACATTTTCAACCAGTCTTCCACATATCTACGCTGTGCTGCATGTGTGATAGAGATTCGTTCTACCTAGGAACTAAGGATGGGCAGATGAATATACGTTCAACCTACCTTGACGGTCTGCTTTTTCAATCTCGTTCTTTTGTCTCGAAACAGCGACAGGCTTCTGCATCTCTTGGTGTTTTGGCATGCCACGGCACGAGTTGACTTTCGTGTTGGTCTACCAGATCTCCCTCATCTCAAAGCTGCCATCGGTCGCTCTTTTCCAGGATCTCGAATGGGTTTTACAGGGTTGGCTACCGTCAGCTCTATTAAGCTTCTCGCAACCTCCGCAACAGCCAAGCAGGTAATCTCTTTATTTATTAGTGCAACTTCAACGACGTCAGCTTCAATAACGTTGTTCAGTCCAGCTAGGCTATTCAAAATAGTACATTAAGTCAATATATGCATAGAGGTAATTGGGCGGTACTTGGAAGCTGAGTAAGCGGGTACTGGCTGACTTGCTGGTCCGGCAATCCCAACATTGTCTTCACTAGGCACCGGGTTATCCGTTGTGCATCTGGCAGGTTGCCACGCGTCCTCGTGCTACCTTACAAGAGGATCACCCGTAGCTATACGATGGTGGCAACCGAAAAAGAAGACGGGTCGTCGAAATACGGTTCGGTAGTAGCTTCCGGTGTTGCATTGCGAGTGACCTCAATATGTATTCGGCACGAGCTTGCTGACTATTTTGTTGAAATTGGCTCGCTTTGACTGATCTCCCCTTCATTTTACCCTTACAATTGGGGCTTCAGGTAGTATTTCTGTGATGATCGTGACTGTGCAAGCTCACGGTGTAGACGTGGCAAGTTAGCTCTGAACCGCGACGCATAAATAAGCGCGTCGAGGTAAATTATTTCTGGGCTCTACAGATATGTAAATTGAAGCTCTATATTCATTTCTAATATGAAGACTGCATTCATTGCTTGCTTTCTCACCGCCAACGCTCACGCGTTGACTGGTCACCCACCTGGCTCCTACCTCAACTTAACCTCATACCCAACCAGCGTTGGACATGCTGTCGCAGACTTGGAAGAAACCCTAAAGTTCTACCACGATCTTGTTGGCCTCGTTATTCTTAATCAGGACGAGGAGCCCATCGATGACCCAGCGTATGGAAAGCTCACAAACACGAGCACAGCAACCTACAAAACTGCTGCTGTTGCTATTCCCAATCAAATCTGGACCTTGAACCTGGTCGAGTACATAGGCCTCCCAGAAGAGCAGATCAGGCAGCGCGAACAAGACCCAGGCGATCCGGGCCTGACCCTGACGGTTAAGAACTCATCCGCAATCAACGATGCCCTGAGTGCTGCCAACATCAAGACCATCCTCGGCGAACAGGTGCCAGAGGGCGGCGCGGAAGGGACGACCTCAACAGTTTGGGTATACGATCCGGACGGATACATGGTCGAACTCGTCCAGCGCAGCGGCCCTTCCGACTACTTCACCGTCTCCCCGCCCAACATCACAGACGGGCCCGGGATGGAATTCGTCATCCGCGGGCAGCTCGACCTCACCCTGTCCAATGTCACGCAGGCCATCACCTTCTACCGCGACATCCTGGGGCAGAATATCACGCGGGGCTTTGAGCCGCTGATCGGATCCGGGTACGACGCGCTCGGCTTTGTTGGGACCATCTTCAACATGAGTGCCGACACGCAGTGGGCGGCTGTCACCGGCAACTGCGACCCCGACACGAGGTGCGAGTACTATGAGTACGATGCTCCGGACAGGGTTTCTATCGTCTACCCGGCGCAGTACCCTGGTGTTGGGATCACATCGTACAATGTGAGAGGGTTGGATGGCATCGTGGAAAAAGTCCAGGCTGCCGGTCTGACTATTGTTACTGAAGGGGACGTGCCTCTAGAGGTGAACGGCAGGCGAAGTATTGTGATCCGAGATCCATCTGGGTATCTCGTACGGTTGGATGAAGAAGCCTGATCATGTGGTTGAAAGTGGATGAGAACGAGTATCGACGACCATGCTTCTGCTTGATCTCAAAAGCCACGCTGCAATAATTTCCCTCGGCGGCCACTTGCCTTGACTAGCTTGATGGTATAAATTCAATGGCATGCGTGTATCTCTCGGACTTTAAGCTGTATTCGACTGACCCTTTATTACGAATACAAATTTACCTATTCGTAGATTCGAGGGTAAAACAATTCTAAATCACATGGACTATAGACAGCTTTATTGGACTAGACGCGTGAATGAATAGAGGTTAATACTATCTAGGCTTGGTCACAGCCATCTCAAGACCCGAGGCTGTCACTAGGGCAATGAAATGACCTGTCCACCGAACACGATTACGCACTCGGCTCACTGTAGGACTGCGAGAACGGGCCGGGGACTCCAAAGTTCGGTCCGCCATTGCTGTTCGCACTCAGAGGCTGCACCATCGTGTATCTCGAATTATCACACGCGCCAGCCGAGTTACTAGTCGCATGGTACACAAGCCACGTCTGCTTCGTATCCGGGCTCTGGAAGAACCCGTTGCTCGCAGGGCCGTAGTTCCCATTGGCGCTGGAGAACACGCACCCATTGTTCTTGCTCCACGCGCTGGCAAGGTACGGCGCCGTCGAGCCGTCCCACGTGAGCAAACCAATACAATAGTTGGCCGTCCAGCAGTATGACGCGGCGTAGGCGATGTGGGTCTTGCCGTTGAAGTACAGCGCGGAGGGGGCCTCGTTGACGGGTGTGCCGTTCTTCTCGAAGGCGAGGGTCGGCTGGGAGATGACGTAGATGGACCCCGTGAGCGAGGTGTAGCTGTCCGAGAGCTTCTGGACGCATATGGACTGGTAGGTGACGCCGTGGAAGCACGAGAACATGAGCCAGTTGCCGTAGTCGTTGAAGCGGAGGACCGAGCCGTCGATGGACCACTCGGTTGTCAGCTGGCCGGCGTAGCTGTAAGTGTCCCATGGTGAGGCACCGCCTGTTTGAAGATTAGTTCTCACTGATGATGGATATGAAGAAAATATACATGGGTGTAGTTTTGCAGGCCTACCCTTGAGGACGTGAAGCCTCTGCCCGTCGAGGTTCGCACTGGTACCCGCGGTGTAGTAGATGTACCAAGCTCCACCTAGGTAGTGGACTTCAGGAGCCCACACATTGCAGCAACGCGATGACGTGGACGTCGAGTATACGACCTTCTTGGTCGCCGTCTTGAGACCTTCAATGCTTGTTGCTCTGGAGATCTGGACATCGCTCCAACTGGTCGTGAGTAGATAATAGTAACCCCCAGTATAGACAAGGAAGGGGTCGGAGCCCCCCGGATTGCGGATCGGGTTGGTATAAGCATCAGAGAAGTTGAACAGGCAGAGGAAGAGACTCAATAGAGCCGTGAATTTTTGGAGGAAATACATGACGGCTCAGTCTCTTGACGATCGAGTCTGGTAGTCTAGATAACACTACTACCAATACACGTATGGGCTCGCATCACGCCTTCTATGTTATTTATACACCCGAAGCCGGAAATTGTCAACACTGCCAAGACGGCAATGGAGGAAGTCAAATCCAGAGGCGGGCTGAGTACCTGATGAAAGAATGGAAGCTTATTCGAGCGCATGGGAGGCGATTCATTCGCGAGGGGTGCCACGAGTTCGTGGGGACCCCACAGCAGCTCGTTAGTGCGTCCAAGACACCAAGCTTCCGGGGTGTAATCCGGGGTGAGACCAAGCATTTAAGACGTGATTTGTGGAAATGATCTGTCATGTCCAGAAGGGGAAATACGGGGCATCACTGGCCTTCGTCCGTGGTTGCGACCTGGTGATAACAGCTTTTTTGCTTGGCTCTGCCCAACAGAGCAGAGGGATAGACACAAATGACGGTTATCCTGTAGTTATGTGCGACTATGTAATAATTACGCACTGGCATGGGCAGTAGAGGCCGCCTGAAAGCCTCATCAATTAACTCCATCGTTGCATGCCCAGTGTCTTGGCTCTCAGGGCCTCTTCTTGCGCCCTAATCAGCGTTCTGGATCTCAAACTTGACCAGCAGTGAGGACTTCGTCTCCCGCCCCTTCAAGTCCAGCAAGCGAATAAAGCTCCAGCCCTCTGTGGCGTAGAGAAGCCGCACAGTAGTAAGCGCAAGGATCGGGTTCACAGAGAACGAGTCATCGCTCTTGATCAGAATTCTCAGGAAAGCCATCTCACTGTCCTCGTACTCCCATTCGAGCGTCTCGTCCCAAACAGGTTCCGTCGTCGGCGGGTTCTCCCCACGGTGCAGGAATCCCAGCTTGTGTTGTTTATACGACGCGGTCCTCTGCTTTGCAGCGTCGTCCTTCTTGGCATCGAGAGGGTGGACGAGAGAAGCAGTCACGTACGGCTTGATCTCGTCCGCCTCCTTGCCCTTTGGCAGTGGTATATCCGTGGCCCCGGCAACGTGGACACGGAGACGCTTCTTTTGCCCGGTCGTGACGCTGCCGTCCCCGCCACTTCGGAGGGCTGCGGGCTTGAGCACGTACCCGTCTGTGCCTGAGAAGAGCGCCTCGTTGAGCTGCATGCTGATGCCGAAAGTCTGCCAGTTGAGTGCGCAGATCTGTGCCCCGTTGCCCCAGAATGGCACCGGCTTGAGGTTCTTGGACGAAATACGGGTACCTTTGGGGAAGACTCGCATCAGGTGGTGCGCGTTGTGCTTCGCGATGTTTTGGTTGAATTCGGGCATGAGTTTCAGAAGCCCAACCTCGGAGACATTGATGAGGTGGTGGTGAGGGCCGTTGATCATCTGCGGCTGCTCGTACCACGAGTTGTCGACGGGCTTGACCGACTGGGCGTAGACGCCGAGCTCGGCGAGCTCGGGTATGATGACACCTGCACCGGTGGTCTTCTTCTTCTCCTTGTACTTCTTCCGTGCCTCCTTGCTCTCGTCATCGGATGACTCGTCGCTGGTACTGGAATCTGAGTCTTTCTCCCCTTGCAGGTGGAACTCGACGATGACGACAATCTTGGAGCCAAGCTCCTCGAGGGTAACGTGGTCGCCGCCCTCTTGCTCCTCGTGGCCTTTCTCTCGGATGGCTTTGCTCAGCAGGCGATGTCCCCAGATCTCTCTCATGATTTCCACCAGCCGCTTCTGGCCGTGAGCATCGCAGTGATTCTCGAGGGAAATCAGAATCGGAGCAGCCCGGTATCCTTGTGCGTTGACGGCCTCTGCAGCTTCCTGGTCGACCACGTCGCGGATGGTCTCACAGACCTGGCGGAAGGGAATGTGCGACACTAAAGTGTAGCCGTGGGTGACCTTTGGCTCATCCTGGTCTTCCTCGCCGTCCCAAGCGTCGATCTCGACGCACCTGGCACCTGCTTTCAGGGCGGTCTCGTAGGCCGACGCCGACGAGGTGCCAAAGAGTTGATGCGCCAAGAGATATGTGTTGTGGCTTGAGCTGATAAAGTACTCGGGCAGCGGGTACGACCTGTCGGTGACATGCTGTGGAACGCTGATATGCGGCTTCTTGACCAGCGCGTGCAGAGCCGCACTTTGTACCTCGTCCGTGTCACCTTTGAGGTCGTGCTTGGTGAGCACGCCCTGGTCGACCAAGAAGGCTTTCAGCGCATTGCTGACGCGCAGCTGGTTCTGAGTCACGTCGGTCTGCCGAGCACTGTGGCCGCCACCAGCAATGGTGGTGTTGTCGACCTCCTCGCCGTTTTCGTCATCCTCTGGGGAGGTGCCCTTCCTGGAGAAGGGGTTCAGGTTAGCCAGGGTCGAGGTCAGGGCTTCAGCCATGATTGAGGATCGCCGGTCGGGGTGGCGGTCAAGAAAGGAATTGAGACTGCGATTGAGATTGATATCTAGATGCTCTTGGTGGTGAGATGGGAAGTGAAAGTAACCCAGGTTGCGTAGGCCACGAATGAGCGGAAACGGCCCGTCTTTTGGACCACAGCAGCAAGAATCAGCGACGTTGAATCCGGGTAAGCTCTGCCGTCCAGTCTTAGCTGAGACGCTCAGGTACGCAGGAAGAGTTGCAAGTGGTGTAGTGGGGAGAGAGGGGTCGAGCACAGCCGAGCCCCTAGGTGGGCCACCAGCCAATTGTGACTCTGGACAGGGGAGGAAGCATGGGGCCGTTGGGATTACCTCATCCTCACCGCTACCACTGATTGACACCCACCAGCGCACTCACAGCCCACCGGCCGTCTCCAGAGTGGCAGCTTCCCACGGTATCCACCATAGCAAACAAGTTGTTGGCCTCTCTATCACTGTTGCTGAGAGCACCTGCTTGGTACGTTGGTGGCATAGCAGTGCTGAGTCTGCGACAACTCTCTGGCAGGTAGTTTTCACTTCCTCTCTCATTCCCTCCCTCTCCTAGCCCCAGCCGAATCGAAAGAATGACATGTCCTGATACTGTGCCCATGCTCTCAACCCCAGCAATAGTGTCGCCACGTTTTCAAAGTCCTAGCTGCAACCCCTGACAGTTGATCACCAGTTCACATGTCTGTCCTGGGAATGCCATATGGCTGATGTGACAGGTGACAAGCCACCAGGTACAGCGCCGAGACGATACACGTCACACCCGAGAGAAGTGCAACGAGCCTCTCATATACCACGATCCCCTCATGACCTCCCTGCAAATCTATGGACTTCCTCAACATGGATTGGCATACTATTTCTTGCTCCTTAGATCCACTTGCGCGCCATCGAACTGACCAAAAATTAGCACTTGCAGTGTAGCCAGATCGCTGCCGAACCTACACGTATCGAAAGTCATAGTGGAAACAATTTGACAATGAGAGCGGTACTGATCGTGCATCTTATCCTTGAGATTGTAGAATCTCAATAAATCTTTTGGTTATGTCCCATGTGCAACATTAAACAATGACACCCTCATCGACTTCTTGGCCTTGCCCATGGTACCTCCATCTGCTGATATACGCTTCCACTGTGTGATTAACAGGAGCGCCGTGAGTTGTCGCATAAGCTCCTACCAATGTGCCGGTGTATCCGCCACTCACCAGGTTAGCAGCCGTGACGCCAATGACTTGCATTTCCACAGGCGCATCCTCGCTCGCCTCAACTCTTCCCGCGGAAAAGATGTAGTGGGTCGCGTTCTCTGCCTGTATCTCCAAGCGAACCTTACTAGCAGTGTCTTGAAGAGTCGTGGTGACATCCTTGGATGCTGTCACGTTCTTGTTCGAGCTGAAAGCCTTGAGCCCGACAAGACGCTCTCCGCCCTCGCCAAGAACAATCCCAAGGTCGATGTGCCTTGCCTCATCCAAGTACACCGTCACGCCTGCCTCTTCACCGGGCGACCTTGGCTCAAATTGGACATCCACGCTGAACGTGAACAAGGTGTCGACCTGTCTCCTCGACACGAACGTTGTCCCCTCTGTCAGGTTTCCGCCTCCCTTCGTCGACAGACTCCTCTCACTTGCCACAAGTTGCAGCTCTCCCTCCCTCCCGGCCGGACTCACCACATAGGCCGCCTCAACCGGCAGTCTGACGTGGACAAAATGCTTCGGGAGCTCCGTCCCAGCCTCAAAGTCCACAACATCAGGAGCACCATGCCACGCGCCCTCCCCCGGGACGTCCACCTCAGCACCACCCGGAAGGGGCGCGTCCATGATGCCCTGCACACCAGTGCCCTCAACCCGCACCCAGCCGTCCTCGTCCCACCGGACGGGGAACAGCACCGTCTCCCTCCCCATGGGCGAGGTCTCGACACCCCTCGCCCCGGACCTCTGAGCCAGGGCGACGCCCCACCATTGCCCTGCGCCGTCCTCAAACAGGTCGGCGTGCCCGACGCTCTGGATGAAGCTGGTGTTGCTGGCCGCGTGGACGACTGGGTTGTCGGGGAAGTCTTCGTACGGGCCGGTGATTGACCTGGAGCGGGCGATGGAGCCGCGGTGGTTCTCGGCCGTGCCCCCCTCCGCGACGAGGATGTAGTAGAAGCCGGTGGAGGGGTTTCGGTAGAGGTGTGGACCCTCGGGGGTGCCCACTCCTGTGCCGTTGTACCTGTGTATCGGCCAATGTTAGTCTTTGTGTGGTGGACGGTCCAGATAGAGCTGCGCGGCACATACGGGTAGACTTTTGGGCCGAGATACTCCCCGGTGAGTGGGTTGAAAGGCGCAAGGGCGATTGCTGTGCCCGTGGAAGTGGCTTGCGCGCCGGTGAGGTAGGTCGTGCCATCAAGGTCCCAAAAGAGGGAGGGGTCGTAACCGATGAAGTCGAAATGAACAGGGTTGCTCCAGGAGGACGAGTTAAAGGGGTGCGAGGACGTGAAGATAATGTTGTCCATCTTGAAGTCCTGGTAGGACGCTATGGATACCCATGTTGTGATCAGGTAGAAAGTACCGTTGTGATAGCGAAGGGTAGGGGCGAAGATTCCATCTTGGCCTGTGGGTGTAGATGCGAAATCAGGCAGTTGAGAAGGGCGATTCAGGACGTTGCTGGCCAGCTTCCAGTTTGTGAGGTCTTTGCTAGCATGGATAGGAATCCCCGGGAAAACACTGAAGCTAGATGTCGCACAGAAGAAGGAATGGTCCAATTCTTCCACGTAGATGCAACTCGGATCCGGGTGGAAACCAGGAAGAACGGGATTGAAATAATGAGTTGCTCGAACGCCTTGGCTGGCAGCAGCCAGTAGGAACGACGCCAATGCAGTCGCCTTCATCATCAATGCTGAGAGGACATGGGAACTGACTTCCAATTTGTGATTTATTCCTGCGTTTCGTTTCGCGTCTTTCTTATACTTGTGCGAGCCCCCTTTCCTTCTCCACCTGTCCATCTAAAAGCCAAGTTTCTCCCTGATTTTGCGTATTCGTTGACATTTTCCGTATAGAGATAATACGATAATGAAGCCGACCGCGGCACATGTTCCCTTTTCGGCCAACGCTGGACATACGTTTTATAGATTAATCCTGCCAAGGGTAAGCGAACTTCGTACTGTTGTGACGACGAAAGGTACTGTTGCATATGGAGACCTGAACTGCCAGACTGCTCGGCTCAGAGAGATCCCTATTCTCACCATTGGGCCTACAACTGCAGCGATATGTCAGCTCCGGAAAAACTGACCCCCCCCCTCGCCTTGCCCGCCTCTACCTAGCGCTGGACTTTGCTAGACTAGAACGTCTCAGCCATGCCATGTTTAAAATGCCAGGAACGCTCAGTCACGACACGGATCGTCAGGATGCACTCGTTTCCGGTCATGTGCTTACTCTGTCCTGAGCTGGTTCTTGTGGGACATTTTCCCAGTACTTAGCATGTTTTGCCCTGTATATTTTGCCCGTTTCTTTACTGTTATCACTTGTCCCCGCCTGTCTGCCAAGCTGTACCATCATCGTTCTACCGGATTAACGTGCCTCCTTGGAAACACATAGTTGAACTCGGAGCTGGCGACAGAAGAGTACGAGCATTGTTGAAGGATCATTCAATGTTTTTGAGATCACGAATTGCCGCTTCCAGATTCGAAGATGTCATATCTCGTAGCACCAACTTGCGCGTCCTGTTACAATTCAATGTCTGGCGAGGCGCTACACCTGATCACTTCTAATCACAGCAATTACGTTGCTGTACAGCTCATGGATCTGTTGAGGCGTATTCTTGGAGCACATCGCATTGCAACGTGGGATTCACCGTAGATTAGAAAGCCTCGGCCTCGACACACAATTCCTCCTAGCGTCCCGCCACGTCAATCACACTTGCGGATGATGTCTTGTTGTGCTCGGATCCTTTGGGAAAGTATTGTGGAAAGAAAAGACATCCTGGATTGATGGCTACACACGAATGCTTCACAGTCGGAAGTCAGAGGTAGGAGTCTCACAAAATACGATTGAGGACATCGTCTGCGAGATAACTAGATCGCAAGGGAAGAGGAACTTCTCACTGCAACAAGCCTACAACAGCGTCCCAAAGATCCACCCGGACCCTAACATTTCCCTTTTCTTCTTTTTTTCTCTCTCTCTTCTTCTGTCTTCTTTTCTTGATCCTTTTATGGTTCTGGCTTCTCTTCGAAAATCACACACAGAACTCGACGTGTGAACGTTTCCCGAATGGTCCTGGAGCTTGGGTCGGGCGGGATGAACAGCGCGAGTGTTTGGTGCCCAAGGAAGGCTCAGAGGGCGGGATGGCATTCACCTTTTTCTAGAATGAGATTTGGCGCTGTCACAAATGGTCCGGCTTTCCGCCATTTTCAGCCATGCCCCATACCCCCAGATTTCGTGGCGTCCCCGCGTGCCGACAATCGCGCTCTAGCCTTTTCTTCACCAGGAATCTCTGCGCTGTCTCAATTGATCCACTGCGTCATGGCATCTGTTGTTGTAAGCTTTTCTAATTGCCGAGCTGTGAATGGCTGGCAAGTGTCTTTCCGCGCCCAACACGAGAGCTTTATTGACCCTAGCCCCGGATGTGAGACTAGCCGCGCGGAGATCGTCATTCCAGTCGCCAGCGAGTTGGGTCAAGTGACGGGTGGACCATACCGTGAAGGCGTTAGTCAGGATGTTTATTTCTTATTACCAGGGGAATAGTGACCTAGCGCCTTGTTTGGAAACACTGAGAGGAGGCGGCAGTGCGAGATGTGAGCCATTCCAAGATGTTTACATGGAATGACAGGGTACCCAGCGCGCCGACAGGCAGAGAGACAACGGAATCGAGTCCCGGATATCGTTAGTTCCGGTGGCGGCGAAGGAAATGAATCCTTCCGGCTCGAGGAAAGCGGATTGAGGGAGGGCGTGCATTCAATATGGTTGCATCTCAATGTGGACTGGTATGATGGGCGATGAGCGGCTCGAGAGCGAAAGCTTGGGCAGCTCCACCACGATGTGGTGTCTCTAGGGATGCTGTACAAATGTGCTTAAATAGTTCCTCGGGCATGGTAATTTTCTACGAGGCTCCTCGCTCAAAGTCTTGTTCTTGATACGGTTGCTGACCTCCAACTACATCTTATTCATCATCATCATCGTTATCATCATGCAAGTCAAGAAGACCATTGTAGCCTTGTCGGCGGCCTCTGCGGTCTATGCCCAGAGACCAGCAGACACGCCCATATGCGACTATTATACGACGGCTCTTCTCAAAGAGAACACCGCCGCGAACCAGCTGACAGTATTGACGCTGCTCGTCAATACTGTTGTGATTGGCAACTGTCAGTAGCACAGCTCGGTCAAGCAGGAGCTGAAACTAACTGAGGTCTCCCCCACAGACACCACCCCGAACGTTGGCGTCGCCGTTCCTGGCATTCTCGCTCCCGGCAATGTCGATGGCGTGGACGTCAACCTTCTGCCATACTTCGACGGGTCCCTCGCCTCCTCCAACCGCGGCGGGTCCTCAGGCGTGGCCGTCAACAACCTGGACGGCGGCGGTGCTGAGCCCCTCAAGGTGAACAAACCCGCCAACTCCGAGACTTCGAACCAATACTTCCTTCTCACGCACCTGTACGCTTTCTTCGGCTCTCTGCTAGGCTGCACGACCTACAGTATGCCAGGCTTCCCCGCGTACGAGGGGTTCCCGTCCATGTACCAGGTGCACAAGTTCATGTCAGTATTAGTCTTATCCTTCCACGGTTCCCCCGCTGTTGTGTTTTGGGATGTCCCAGAACACATCAATTCAGGCTCCATAGAGCAGGTGATTAACGCACACCAGGGACCTGGACCACGCCGAGGTGACATACTTCATCCAGCAGGTCGGCCTCGCTGCTGCGTCATTCGGCGTGGCGAAGGACGACATCACTACTGTTGCTGGCGCTCTTGACAAGCTGTTCAACTACAAATGTCTGCCCCCGGCGACTGCTATCAAGGCTCAAGGCCCACAGCTGCAATCCATCTGCATCGAAGAGACAGTAAGTGGCTTCCGCTCTCTCATGCTCTGTTCTTTTCTTTCCTTCATGCATCTCTCTTTCTTAAACGAAGCAATCTCATCCACCAATACGGCTTGAAGGGCTCTCTCCAAACTTTTTCTAGTCCCTGTTCTCTCATAGATAGCTTGGAAACTGACTCCGACATCTATAGTGCCCACTGGCGGACGGAGCTGTTTGTGACCAGTACCAGCCTGCTGTTGAGCCTATGAATGCAACAACCTCAGCGTCGCCCTCAGCGGGAGGCTCAAATGCGACCGCAACGGGTGGGTCTGGCGGTTCAAGTGCAACGGGCAGCTCCAGTGCAACGGGCAGCTCAGGTGCAACGGCTACCACCAGTGGCACTGGTTCACCGAGTGGGACTGGAGTCCAGGTCGCTGGAGCCAAGGTGGGTGCCACTGTGAACGGTGTTCTGGCTGGAATCGTTGCTGCTGCCTTTGCATCGTTGATGCTTTAGGATAGTTGATGCTCTGTGATGGGGGACAGAGATAAGGGGGACCAAAAGCCTTGCGTGAGGGCTGTATTTCTCATTCTTCCTGTGTATGGAAATAATCTGGTGGCGTTTTAAACCATGAGACGTTTAGCCTTTGGACTGTACAAATTGGAGACGGTGACATTGCCTGTTGCATGGCAGTGAAGCTAAGATTAAATTGAATCAATATACGTGTTTCATCCCACGGCGATAGTTGTGATTAGTTCTGTAGAAGTCTGACACGTATGCCAACGTATTACATATGTAGAAGTTTGAATGCGCACAAAGAATCGTCCATACCCAAATAACGCTTCCAAGCTACCAGCACATGCCACATTTCTCGTGAGACGACTGTGCTCGGAGTTGGCAAACCGTGGTGATGGCCTCAGGGCTGAGATTGCGCCAAAAGAAGTCGTGGATGATCTTTAAGCCAGGTTCAATTAACAACTCATCATTCGTCCAGGCCTCCTTGCAGTTGCGTTGCAATTTCCGTAGATGATAGCAGTAAATGAGCCTGTATCTTTGTTGTGCGCATGAGGACATTGTGTGAATGCGAATGCAAGTGAAAACCCATGTCATTAAATTGTCGATATCAATGCTCAATTTTGGCAGAAATCCAACACACATCCCTGGTCTGGTGGTCTAGTGGTATGATTCGCGCTTAGGGAACACCCTAATGCTCAAGCTGCGCGAGGGTACGTCATTTCCGGTCCACTTCCACACATTACACCATAACTAACTCTCATCCAGTCCCGGGTTCAATCCCCGGCCAGACCCTGAACTGAGTGTTCTTTTTTTGCTCTTTTTCACTTTTTGAAGTGGTGGGATTTCATGTGCTTTCAAATACCAGACTACATCCACTCGATGTTTTTTTCCCCTCCCTTTTTCATTGAACTGCCAAGGTAACACGGTCAGTATCATCCTTAATTCTCTTCTAGAGACTGTACTGGGGTGTTTTCAAAGTCCTCGATGTCGCTTCACCGTTCGTGTTGTGTCAGGTGCTACTTTCTGCAATTGCTAGGCCTCCCTACCGTTTTGTGTGATTCCGCCAGTCGTCAAGGAGTATGACCAAGACCTAATGCATGCGTTGCATTCAATCCGCGAACCCCATGCTATTGCTACGTGAGGTCGCTTTGCAAAACCAGTCTTATTTTGTCGCTGTAACATGACTTGGTCTGGCAAGGCGCAATCGATCCAGTTCTGCTCCCTGCCCCCGTTCTTACAATCTTCTATTGCAATCTTCTCTGACGTGTGGATCAATGGTCTGCGCAAATGCAAAATGCAAATTGAGGCCACAGTGATGCAGCAACATGCTACACACTGCAAAGTTATGAATGTGTTGACTATACCTAGGTATGTAATCCGTGCTGTATCCACATTGTACAAGAGGTGCCGAGCACCCTCATTGCCTGTTGTGTGTAAGCTTGGCAGGCGTGATGTCCATTATTCGTGAATTCGACTGTTTGGCTGAAATTGCGGGTAACGTCAGTCACTGAATACCAGATCATCTCATTGATTTGGTCCGTGTTGTGTCCAAAACCACGTCCACCGGCCATGTCGTACTATGATGTGACATAACGATAGTCACGCTGTTAATATGAGGTCGTAAGTGCTTACGTTTAGAAAATACCACTGAAGATTCGATTTTCCAATAAGGAAGTCCGGGTCTTGTCTCTGTCTGTAAGTGCTTGCGATAGAGTGTCTAGTGTTTCGATTGTTCTTGTTCATAGCTAAGGCGCCCATGATGAGGGTATAGCAGTGCTGCTCTCAAGGGGCTATGTACCGTCCAAAACATTAACTTAGATATATTGCCGCCTGCCGCGCGACTGTCTAAGAGCAAGCTAACAGCAAAAAAGGGTATACGTCGCTGATCCGGTATCGCTCTGAGATCGCCCAGTAATGGCGGGTCAATATCCCCGCCGGGATGAGGAGAATGTCGGGAGCTGTGAGAGGGGCCCGTTTAGTCGGGTCACACTCACCCGCGGCCTCCAGCTATAAATCCAGCCTAATGCGTCAGAAACCGGAAACCTTTGATGACAAGAACCCAACGGAACTTGTGACTTCTGAGTGTTATAACCCGCTCTCGGTATTCGTCACTGCACAAGACGTCCATTTACTGAAAGCCATTAGTCAAGGAAACGATCAGCCGCCTCGATGACTGCAGTAGCTCCCCCTGAAACCTCGACGACGTCGAGTTCCTTCAGTGTGTCTGGCAAAACAGCCATCGTCACTGGTGCAGGATCTGGTGGGCAGCGACCCCTTTCCATTTACAGAACGATCTAACAAGAAGAGTTGTTGTTGCTAACATCAGGCGATACTACCATTCAGGAATCAATCTCTCTTTCGCGGCACTTCTGCTGTCTCGAAACTGCAACGTCGTCTTTGCCGACCTGTCCCTGCGGCCAGAAGCTGAGGCTCTCATTGGCAAGCACAGCGACGCCGGAAGCAAGCCCCGCGCCGTGTTCGTCAAAACCGACGTCACATCATGGCCTGCCCTGTCCAACATGTTCAGCACCACTCTCTCGGAGTTTGGTGATGTCGACATCGTCTGCCCTGGAGCTGGCGTCTACGAGCCGCACTGGTCCAACTTCTGGCACCCTCCAGGCTCTTCTGAGAGCAAAGATGCCGTTGACGGAGAGCCTGGGCACTATGCCGTCTTGGACATCAACCTGAACCATCCGATCCGCTTGACACAGCTCGCGATGTCCCACTGGCTGCACCCGCCGCCAGGGAGCACCGCAGTCTCGCCGTCAAATCCGAAGAGGATTGTGCACATCGGCTCTGTGGCTGGGTATGTGCCAAACTTCAACGCTCCCATCTATGGAGCGTCCAAATTCGGCATCACGGGTTTCGTCAGAAGTCTCGCGTCGTTGGATGACAAGCACGGAATACGAGTGAACGCCGTCGCTCCTGGGGTGGTCCGAACGCCGTTGTGGCTAGAGCACCCGGAAAAGATGGTCAACCTCGAGGCAGCCGATGGATGGGTTACCCCAGACGAGGTTGCGGTAGCGATGCTCCAGTGTGCGGAGGATAGTGATTTAGTCGGTGGCACTATCTTCGAGGTTGGGAAGGACAACACTCGCTCCGTGCAGATTTTCAACGACCCGGGACCGGACTGGGACCCAAAGAAGGGCCTGATTACGAGGAACTCGAAGAATGGCCATGACATGATATGGACGTGGCTCCAGGACAAGATGTGGTCCCCGGGGACCACATTGAGAAGTATCTAGTCTGTCAGGCCATGATTTGCACGGTCTCTGCAATTTCTCTTGATGTCAGTACCTTGGTAGTAGGTAGTCATGGCCGCAGATTACCGCAGTATCAATTAATTGCGTATTCAAATAGACTAAAATGTCCGGAATCTCAAAAACTGACATATAACAGGTTGATCCGGTTCATCAAGAAGTTCTGGAATTCTTAGGGCAAATAGGGTGGCGTGCTGATTGCAGAAGTGGCTAGCTGGGCTGGATGACTTCCACAGTGTTGCATGTATGGATGCCACGAGAAATTGATCACGGAAGGGCAACCCGCAGCCTACTCTCTTAGAGATGCAGTGGCGCTCACGCCTAGGCATTGTAACTTAGGCTGACTGGCTGAGGATTTGACTTGCAAAAACAGATCGGGACATCAGCATGGGCTTGGGGATGTCATCCATTGATACGGAGCTCCCCTGCCTCACCACTCACACCGTCCTCGAAGCAGCCACCTTCCACCAAACCTGCCCTGGAGCCTCACCTCCTCTGGGAAAATCTCCTTGGGATAACCCTCTCCTGGGTTTCCTCCTCTGGGTCAACTTCCTTGGTGGAATAAGCTCTTGTGGGATCTTCGAATTTTTGTTGCTAATGATATTGAGAATCCTTCAGGCTGGGCACATTCTGTAATGTCACTGTCGTGTATCCCTCAGCCATCACAAGATCAGGATTAACTCCGAAGATCTAGGTTCTAGACTATTGTTAGATAATGCCGAGCCACTAGTTTCCGAATGCTGGCATCAAGAGTGTGCTCAACGTGGTGTACGACTAGAGGAGTTACGCCACTCCTTCGAGATGGGCAATCTTTTCGTTATCACAAATCTGAACACGGCACGGCGTGGGAGGGGGAAGGGGTCTAGTACTTTGACACCACTCCATCCAAACATCGAAGATCCTTACCAATTTCTTCGGTTGATCGAGACGGCTGCTAGGGGTACCAGGACCATCACTACACCAAGATGATTCGTGTAGACCAGGTGGGTACGTGGCCAGACTCGACGTGCATTCGGCTGTCACCATCGGATCCACGTGCAGTGAAGTATCACCAGTCTCCAGAGTTATACCCCAATGATCGGGCACCAGGCTGCAGAAGCCCACAGCTCAGCCCTGTCATAATTGATAGGTAGTCCCCCGGGTACCCTTCCCGGACTGCAGGCTCGGCCCCATGCAGGTTAACCCAATGGCAGCACTCAGGATGACCGGCTTTGTCGGATCGACAGAGCTCACTTACGCACGCTGGCACGTAGCCTGCTCGCACATAGGTGCCGAGTGCGAGCAAACTGACAAGGGTGTCAACTTCACTACACACCTGATGCATCTCCCATCACCCAGCCCCACGTCCACTGTCAACTCGGTCAGACCTCGTGCCAGGGATCGTAGAGGGGAACATTCGACCCGTGAACGCAGCTGGCCGTCGCAGGATTAAGCGAAATTACGAAGAGGGAAAGAAGCCGGCCCAGTTGCATGGCATATGCCGCATCATGGTCTAGTGTTCAGCAGCCAGAGGCTTTGTCCAGAATGGGTGATTCGCTTGAGAGTTTCCCGTTACACAGACTGCGTCGGTTGGAATGTTTGCATCTCGTTCTGCAGTTTGTCCTGCAACTGGACCCCCACGACCTGCAGAGCCAACGAACCTGCTCTTTCTAGCCCTTGTTCATCACGCACATTTGCCTTAAGAGGCATATTCTCCGGCCCGATCGTTTACTAAGAAATTTCGGCTGCAAGGATTTTGATAGGCTTCCAGTCTCCCGGAACCTACAAGATGGATCACATGAAGCTGAAAGGGGAATGTTTTGTCCATCCAACAGACGGCGTAAGTCGATCATTTGAATCCGTCCAGGTATGACCTACACAATGTGAAAGTCTTTATCTAATGGCGTTAAGACATCTCTATTTATTCCTCGTTCTCCGCATCTCGTGGAATTGAGCCAGAGATGTTTGCCACGATAAGTGTCCCCCTTTCTTGATCTCATCTGTTCATTTCTATACTAAGCTACCCATGGCTTTGGTGCTTGCCTCGTTGTGGTGAGTATTTCCACAAATAGTCGGCTGCTAGTAAACTTCCACTTTTCCCAACTAAAAGTTTCCCAGGCTTTGGGGGCGGTATGAATGTAGCGTCGAGGCTGCCTACGAGGAAAGTTACAAACCTTTGCCTCTCCCGGAGAACCCGCAATTCAGCACCCAAGATGTTAGCATTGTGGTCGCCACGATAGACACCCCAGACACTCTCCCCAAGTCCTTGTGCCAGTGGCTCAGCAATGATCCACACGAGATTATAATCGTTACAATCCGGCGAGATCTTCAACTTGTCCAGTTTCTCGTATCGCAAGTCCCATTGGCGGCTCGAATCACTCAGATTATCACTTGTGACGTCATAAATAAGAGGGAGCAGCTTTCCATCGGCATCAGACTGGCGCGAGGCAAAATCATAGCTCTTGTGGACGATGACGCGTTTTGGCCTGCCACTACGGTGCTGCCGTATCTGCTGGCTGGTCTTGAAGACCCCAAGGTAGGAGGAGTTCAGGGGAAACAGAGGTATGTCAAGTGAGGTTTCCAGATTGTTTTCCTGTCTTGATCGGCAATCAAAGCGAGAACAAAATACTCTGGCTGATATTGCCCCACTTAGTGCCTACGTTCCAGAGCATAGACGCAAGGGCAGTGAAATCACACCATGGGAGGTGGCAGCCATTCGCTGCCTGGAAGTTCAAAATCGAATCCAGGCGGTGCGATTTGCAGCAGATGAGGGCTGCTTCTCCCTGATAGGCCGTACCACGCTCTTACGCTCGAGTATCTTGCAAGACGAGGAGTTTCTTCACGCGATGTGCAATGACTACTGGGCAGGCAACAAGCTCAGTACAGGAGACGACTGCTTCATTTCCCGCTGGATGATGGCTAGAGACTGGAAATTCTGCATCCAGAACGCGGCTGAAGCAGAGATATTGACCCTGATACCGAGCGACAGCAAAATGTTGCTTCAGAATGTGCGGTGGAAAAGGAGCTCGTTGCAGTCTTGCTGGACCATCTTGTTCTATTCGCCTGGCTTCTGGCATTTTGTCCGGTAACTACGCTTTCAGACCTGTCGTCTTGATTTGTTCAAGCTTTCTATCATTCCAAGACCTATACTAATCCCGCCTTGCTGTGCAGAACCTACCCTTACACAGGTCGCAAGCTTGTCGAACGCCTATTGACCCCTCCAATCACCTGGATCCACATCTGGGCCTGGTACCAAAGCTTCCAAACATGTCCAATAGTTGGCAGTATCATATTGCTCTGGTACATACGGGGATGGGTTAAAGGCTACGGAGCCCTGGTACAAAAATATCGTTATTGTGGGACGAAAGTCTGGGGTGCAATTCTCTTTGACCATTTCTACCCAATTTTGGATATTTACGGCTGGTGTACCCTGAAGCACGAGGCCTGGCTGACACGGCGGGATTCAGATTGATTCGTACCATCTCATTGTTTTCCAAGGATTAGTTCTATCACTGAAAAGCTCAACGCTATTGCTTTTTAAGTGCGTCTATGACCGCTGAGGTGTTCTTTCCAGAACGAGCAGCTGATGTACCAGTCCCAATACGAATTGCTTAGTTATCCCTCGTTCCACCATAGCGATAGTCTTTCCTCTATCTGATTCTGCATATGGTTACATGGTAACAGTTTTCACTACTGGTCGTTTGCCTTCTAAAGGTAGCATTGTGATCCAACTGTCTTTCTCGAAGTTGAGATAGTGACCGGTATTTGAATTTGTCTGCGAGCGGCAGCGATATTATCAAATTAATTACCTATACGATACTGTTTTGCCGGCCCTCTCGTATCCAATACACTTGCCTCCCTGTATCAGCGTCCCGGGAACATGGAGAGGTGCCGTACGACGCGAGTCATACTAGACCAAGAGATCGATACATCTGGCTTGATCAAGCTGGTTGTGGAGTCGGGCCGGTCTCGTGAGGTGAGGAGAAGCCCCTGAAAATGACATGGAAGCCCGGCATCACGATGTCAGTCGTCCGTGAAGGGTCCACAAAAGATAACCACACGCTGCGTCCAAGCTGCTTTGCAGGCTGAGAAGCAATATACATGGATATATGTTGGGCTATCCCACAAGTGTTGTTGAAGGCATGACTCGTCCGTAGAAATCTTGATTGCACATGTACTTTTAGTCCCGGATCTTCAGCGCTGACAATTTCTGCCAGGGCTTCACTCATACTATCCAGAAACCATCTCGCGCCCTGGGTTTGTTCGTCTTTGCACTGGGTCACCATGGTTGCGAACTCTACCAATATGGCTACGACCGACTATGTCGCGGCTCATACAGGTGAATCAAAGAAACATGTCCAGACGACAGTCTTGTATTTCAGTGGTGATCCCAAAGTACAATTGGAACCAACTGTTATCGGAGGGTAAACACTCTTCCCCAGGACAACGTCCATTCGGCCACTGATAGAAGTCAAACAGACCAAAACCACCTAATTTGACTCCCAAGATCAACTCGCCGGTCTCCATTACTGATGTCACAGGAGATGAGGGCAAATACTCGCTGGAGAACCAAGGCTTCCAGTTCATCAAGCACAAGTCCCAGTTCGAAAAAGACCTCCCGGAGCTTAAGAGCCGCTACAAAGCATCAGAGGACCTGGACGAGATCACGGCCGGTTATTATGCGGAGATGAAAGAAATATTGGCGAAAACACTGGAAAGCAACAAGAAGTAGTAAGTTCTCATTGTTGCGAACATGTGCTCGGAAGAATGATACTGAGACCAGCACAGCCCAAAGCCCTCCAGCATACACATATTGACCCACATCATCCGAGCCGGTCCAAAAGACGGAGAAGGTGACCGAGGCCCGATGGGACCTCTCTACGGTGTCCATGTCGACCAGTCTACATGGGCCGCCGAAGGAGTCGCTGAACGATGGCTTGGGGACCAAGCGGCGGAACTCCTGAAGAAGCCACGCTTTCAGATCATCAACGTGAGCCCTCAAACGTGACGCCCAACGCGATACCCAACCTCTACTGACACCAATGACCAGATGTGGCGACCTTGCAAGCCGATCACCAGAGACCCTTTCGCTGTCTCGGACGCGACGTCAATTCCGGACGAGCACATTATCAAGGTGCCACTTATCTTCCCCGACCACACGGCTGAGGCGCTGGAAGTTGTCCCTGCGCCAGATCCTCAGAAGCCTCACCGCTACTACTACAAGTTCAACCAGCACCCAGACGACCTGTTGTTCTTTATCCAGGTCGACTCCAGCAAGCAGTCAGATGTGCCAAGACGCTGCCCACACGTCGCTTTCAAGGATCCCAACTTGGACGAGTCCAAGGGCGAGCCAAGAATCAGCATTGAGACGAGAGCAATGGTTTTCTATGATCAAGACGAGGCGTGATAGATGGGTATTCTCATGGGTTTCAAGCTAGCAGATGTAAATATAAGTCTATGCATTGGGAAAAGTCTCAAACAACGGCTAAACTTGTGGAGTGCGTAATTCTTACCATCTGCCGCATACAGCTAGTCCAAGGAGAGTTAAGCACAAGGTCGATATAAGTGGTTCCCAATTCCCGCAGTAAGCACATCAGACATGAAATCTATTACTTGCCGTGTGTGCAAGCGACGTTTATCACAATACCCCGCCTTCGCTCACGCTGTGCCTGGCAACGTGGCAACGTCCTGCTCTAACATTGAAGTCTTGCTTTCTCTTCTTGTTGGGAAAACATCACAGACGACAACAAGCAACATTGTAACTGTATTTGAACACTCCAATCTCAAGCAGACAAACATCAAGGATCCAGCCGCAATGTCTGTGGATAACGCTCAGTATGAGAAAGTAGTCGCGACATACGACAGTATACTTGGGACTCCTGTGCGCCGAAGCGACACGGTGAACATGCTGCATTCCATTGGATCGGTTGAAGGCAAGAGAGTCCTCGATCTCTCAACAGGCACTGGCTATTTTGCGCGGACCCTGTCTAAAATGGGAGCTAAGCATGTTGTTGGAGTCGATGTCAGTCAAGGCATGTTGGACGCAGCTCGCAGCGTGACGGAAAGAGACCCTCAGATTCCAGAAGGCGTTGCGAAGTACGAATTGGGGGACGTTTTCAAGCCTCTCGAGCTTCTCCACTGCCCTGAGGCAAGCCGCGACTTGATCACTGGCGCGTGGTGCCTGAACTACGCAGGGGACCAGGCCATGATGGACCAGGCCTGGCGGAACATTGCGAGGTACCTCAAGCCGGGAGGGAGGTTCGTGGGCGTCATCCCAAATGAGTACATGCCGTGGCTTGGGGATGATGAGGAATACTATGGCTTCTCGTACAAGAGAATCGAGCAGGTCAAGGACGGGCATATGTGCAAGCTCACGTTGCACGCCAAGGAGCAGCCTGTCTCGTTCAATGCGTACATACTGGCCCATTCGGTTTTTGAAACGGGCGCGAAATCTGCTGGGCTGGTCGATGTCACTTTGACAGACCCTACTGTACTGCCAGAATTCGAAGGGACTGAAGATGAAGCATACTGGGAAAGCTTCTTCGCTCGTCCCCTATACAAAGTCATGGTGGCGACGAAGCCTGGGCTGGAGTAAGCTGGCGATATACTCATGGGCATAGAGAAGCACACAATACATAGCGCGGTCCGTCGAAAATCACGTCAAACACACACTCATCTTTGAAATGATAGCAAAGATTTTGACATCATCATACATAGATTTCGTACATTAGCCATTATTGCAGTCTGTTGTCTTACACTGGCCAAAGGCTACCTAGTGCCGATAATGTGAATTATAGTCAGGATCTCCAGCCAGATCTCTCAGCCCATCCGGCCTACCTCCTCCAGCTGTCGTAATACCAGGGAAACCTACGAACTGCGGGCTCCTTTGGGGTCCAGCCCTGAAGAACCGCGAGGTCTCCTGCCCCGGTCCGTACGACATGTCAGGATCTGGTCTGCTGCCAAATGTGTCCTGCCGTCTCAGATCGTACACTGTTTCTCTCCCGGCCATATCAAACGTCTTTGGGCGTGTAGTCTCATACATGTTATCGAGGTCCTGGAGCATGCGGTCATCACTGATGCCCTGCAGCATGTCCTTTCTGTACCGTCGCCTGCGCTGCCACATGTAGACCGCCCAGATGGCCACGGCCATCGCACCTAGCCCGCCAGCTACTGAGACACCGATCATTGCAGGCACCGGGAAGCTCGCACCTTGGCTCTTGGAGTCGTCCGACTGGTCAGTGCCAGCTGCTTGGGTCGTGTTATTGTCAGCATCGCTCGGTGCGGCTGTCTCCGTCGGCAGAGGCACTGCGACGAGGCTTGCGGAACTGCTGGCTGTCTCGAGATTACCAGTCGGCGAGCTTTCCGCAGATATAGTCTGAGTTCCAGAAAGATTTGGGGTGTTTGCAGCCGAAGAGATTGAGGATCCGGTCTCTACAGGTTGTGACGACGTCGGCGAAGCCGTCGGAGGAGAAATCCGGTCGCTGCTCTGCCAGACGAGCTGAAACATTGGCGCAAGGAGCGTCACAGCTGTGGCAGTCTCCCTTGCGAGGATTCCGAGTCCGAGCCCGGCGTCGGTGTTGTCCCCTGAGCCACAGTTGGTTGTCGGTACTGCCAGCGACGTTGTAGTCTGCACACAGGTCTGTCCCCCGAGATTGTCACAGGAAAATCCACTGATGAAAGTTAGCTTCCGATAATCATGTAGACATTCTCTGAAGACTTACCCAGGACAGCAGCCAACGGCAGTCTCGCTTGCAGACAACGTGTATTGCAATGGCCAGTCACTCTTTCCAAGCAGGCCTCCTGTGGCAGAACATGCGCTGGTATGACCCGCGGGGCATGATATGCCGGGCGAGTAGAATCCCCATCCTGGAGAGTCTGTTCGAGGGCCGGAGACATCGCCACTAGTTGTAGGCCAGCATGCGGTGTCAATAGCACCAGTCTCTGACCCGCAAACTTGGGCTAGTTGACCGAGCAAGGCTTGCCCACTGACCGCAGCTACAGCTGTCGCACACTCTGGCGGCTGCGTGAAGGTCGCGGTCAGAGGGCCCAGATTCGTGGGCTCCTGGCCAGTAATGGGCCTCAGCTCAGATGAGCCACCCAGAAGGCTCCCGATGGCGGGAAGGAGACCCCCGGACATTGTGTTGAAGTATAAGTGTGATACTTGGTACCAATAACATTTGTGGGAATGCACTGCATTCCATCTAAAGAAATTGTGAACAAAGGCAGTTCAAAAAATGTCGAATGTCAAATTCGAGGACGTCGGAGTTGGTAATGGGAAAGGGAGCGTGGGCAAGAGACGGGAGGCAATCAGGAAAAGGCCTCCCTCTCCCCCCAATCTTGTCTTTCTCTTCCTCCCTCGCCTATGCAACCTCAAAGGCGAAGGACAAAGCCCCTGATCTCGGCAATGCGCCGATCACAGCATTTGTTCTTGAGTGACGTCGTGGTTTGTTCCACCCGTCAAATGTCACCGTGGGCTGTTTCAAACCGAATCACAAGAGTTCTTCTTTCGGCCGTTCAGTAAGCAAAGATCGACGCGATTGACAGTGTCGATCGGCGACCACCCGGCTGGTTTTGAAGCGTGATTGGCTCGCTCCGGGAAGGCATCTCAGCCCCTGAAAATCCCAGTGACATCGTCTTTTGGTTTTAAGTGTCGGACTCGATTTTGGGTTTCTCTGGTCAAACATTGTGCTGTTTCGAGCACATATCATTGCCGATTTCGAGGGCGCAACGCCGTCGGGCTTACACATCCGTGTCGGCGAAGGCTGACAACAGATTCACAGCTGGCTATTGGATGACTCGTCCCCCGGTAGCTATCACCTGTTGTATAACTCTGGGGGCACACAGCCTTCTCAATTCGTCGAAGATTGTGCCAAGTTTGTCAATTTCGAGGTAATTTCAAGGATGACCATGCATTGCTGCTGCTTTTGATTTCACTTAGACACCGCCCGAACATGTCGCATGCACTGGGTGCATCGCCCCTGGAAGTGACTAAAATCCTCATTGGTCAGCGAGTATGGGGAAAGTCAAATAGATTCCTCACTCAAAGAAAGGAAAAGGATTTCAGGGGCGTTGAATTTTCTTTTCATCTGTTCAGTTACTCATCAATGTTGATACCCTTTACTCGGACCTTGTCTTCTCCTCTGGGCTTGTGGACCTCCGCGTCGGCTACCCGGCATGCAGAGGCATTGGTTGAAGTGAGGGGTCTGCAACGTGCCATCGAACCGGGTGTTCCAAGGTTGCCTCCGCTTGTGAAAACTGCCGTCAGCCTGCAAGTCAATGGTAAGTAATATCAGCATCGATACACACGCAACTTTGGCCTGTCATCGTCGGACTTGTTATGGTCAGGTGTTGGAGAAGCTCGGGCTATTTGGCGCGGGGCCGGGCACAGGACAGGAGATCAACTGTGCAGTGCAACCTGGGTTGCATAAGACAGGTGACCGGCGGTGGACATCACGAACTTGGGGAGAGCTAGTTTCTGGACGGCATGACCTGCCCTCATGTTGATAGTTGAGGTGCGGGGAAGGTGCAGGTCGTAAGGAATGATGTTGCATCGTCACTGTTGCGACTTAGGAAATTGGAGGCCCGTACAAGCAGACAGACAGTGCGATTTGGCTGTGCTTGAATCCTCAAGGTTTCCAACTGCGATGAAGCAGCTCTGAGCCTGTCAAATTCCAAATAGAAATCGCCAGCCTACTCGCTCAAGAACGAAAAGCAATACGCAGAAAATGAGGTGGCTTCGATCGAAAAGCGTCACTTGCGTGGCTGTAATCCTGCTTTCCGGGCAGACCTTGGCCCAGGTAGATTATTCACAATATGTGAACCCCCTCATTGGGGGTAGTGGGCCCCGCGAAGGCCAAGCCTGTGAGCAGCGCGTTGTTTGATCCCGATAAACTTCAGTTGACTTACACGCGGTCAATCAAGACGGTGGTGGCGATATCTTTGTCGGTGCCGCCGTCCCGTTCGGCGTTGTCAAGGTCGGCATCGATACCTGGGAAGGCTTCGGCAAGGACTCAGTCACCAATGGAGGATGGACGCCAAAGGGTAATGTTACGGCCGTCACGATGCTTCACGAGAGTGGAACAGGAGGAGCCCCGAAATACGGTATCATTCCACAGATGCCCTTGAGAACTGTCGACTCTCCTGTCAATGTTCTCGACAACCGGACTTATTTCCAACGCCGTGTGGTGGAAGATACCGCCCGTGTCGGATACTACAGTACAGAGCTCCTAAATGGAGTCAAGGTGGAACTCGGCGCCTCGAGGCACGCGGGCTTCATGCAGTACTCTTTTCCCGATGGCGAGAAACACATTCTGGTCGACCTATCTCACTACCTACCCAGTGAATCCGGGGGTTACACAAGTCAGGTGTATCTGGCTGGCCATATAGACATTACTGGAGCCGAGTATCGTGGTTTTGCGACATACGGCGCCGGCTGGAACGAAGGAGCGCCATATACTGTCCACTTCTGCGGTTCTTTTGAGTCGCCCCCTGCTCAGGTCAACACGTTCAGGGGAAGGAACACGGACCCGATGATCAGGTATTGTTAATCCCACAGAAATCACAGAGATGAATCATTTGGTCCAATTACATATTCTGACGATACGTTTCATAACAGGTACCACACGTTCAGCGACGAAGCTATTCCTCAAGCAGTGTTCAGTAACAGCACTGCCCAATACTCTGCGTTGAATGGAGGTTCTGATTATCTAGGCGCAATCAACGATCGAATTGGCGCAGTTTTCACTTTCGACGGGGGCGCGGCCAGTACAGTCAAATCCCGTGTTGGCGTTTCCTTCACCTCGATTGAGCAAGCCTGCAACTACAGAGATGACGAGATCCCGAGCTGGTCACTCAATGACACCGTCGACGCCACCGTGAAGGAGTGGAATGAGGATGTCTTCAGCAGAATCCAGGTCGATACAGATGAGAAAACTTCCAATCTCACCAATATCCGGCTGCTGTACTCATCCCTTTACTTCATGCATCTGATGCCAAGCGATAGGACGGGCGACAACCCGTTGTGGCAGTCCGATGAGCCATACTGGGACGACTTCTACACCATGTGGGACATCTTCCGCTGCACAGTCAGCCTTTACCATTTGATCCAGCCCGCAAGATATGTCAGCATGATTCGAGCATTGATTGATATCTGGCGATTTGAAGGCTTCTTGCCGGATGGGAGGAGCGGGAACTACAACGGCCTGACGCAGGGAGGAAGCAACGCCGATAACGTGCTGGCGGATGCATACGTCAAGGGGCTAGGGAGGAACAACGACGATCCATCGATGACAATTAACTGGACAGCTGGTTACCAGGCCATGGTGAAGGACGCAGAGGTCCAACCGTATAACACATTCAGCCCCTTGGATCAGACTGGAAGCGTTAAAGAGGGCCGTGGCTCACTGTATGACTGGATCCCCCTGGGCTACGTCTCAAACAACAGCACGAGGTCCGTATCGAAGACCGTTGAGTACGCACTAAACGACTTCGCCCTGAGCGTTGTGGCTGCCGGCGAAGGCACGCAAGCAGATGTCGACAAGTATTTAAATCGCTCAGCAGGATGGCAGAACCTCTGGAACCATGATATTGTTCATGCTGGTTTCACGGGCTTTCTGGCGCCAAAAGATGATCAGGGCAAGTGGGTTTCCCCCGAGACGTACAATCCGGCGGTCTGCGGGGGCTGCGAGTGGGACGCTATCAGCTATGAGGCCACTCCATTTGAGTACAGTTTCGTGGTTCCACATGATGTTCAGACGCTCATCGAATCCATGGGAGGTGTAACAGAGTTCGAACGGAGGCTTGACTACATTGTAAGTTCATATTCATCTCAGCTTGCCGTGTCATTACTTGAAGTAGGTTTAGGCATACCGGCTGACCTTGTCGTGCAGTTCATGCCAAATACCACGGAACAAGACCTGGAAGAGAACGGTGCCGGGATCACTACAATTATGAACATCGGGTATGTCCACAGAAGATCTTTTCTGTACTTTTCTTTGATTAACAAGAGCGACAGGAACGAGCCGGATTTCGCAACTCCATATCTTTACAATTATTTGAACAAGCAGCACAAATCAGTCAACCAAACCCGTGCACTGGCAAATCAATTCTTCCACGACGAACTGTATGGCGTACCTGGAAACTCAGACGCGGGCGCGCTCAACTCGTGGCTTATCTGGCAGATGCTCGGGCTGTATCCCATCGTGACCCAGCCTGTTTACCTGCTAGAGTCACCATGGTTCACTGATATCAACATGACGATCAATGGCAACAAGACACTCCGTATCACGAGCAATGGCGACAATATATCCCTTGGACAGAGTGGGTTTTTCGTTGAGTCCGTGAAGATCAACGGGCAGGACTGGGAGAGGAACTGGTTCAACCACGAGGACATTATGATTGAGGGAGGCACTATCGAGTTCACCGTTGGTTGCACTGGGCAGTCGTGGGAGACTGGAGATCTGCCTCCAAGTCCGGGACACAAAGTTCTTGATACTCCCTGATCATGTGCCTTTGACGCCCGAATTCCTTTCATGCGAGGATGCTGCCTTGCCTTTTGGCTGTTCACTGGGCGTGCCTTCCTCTCTTCTGGAGGAAGGTGCTGGGTGCGCGCTGCACCCTTCCCGCATGCTTTGCATGCTTTGCACCCTTCCCATACTGTATCTTTCGTAAATAAACTATTCACGAAAGGGACTATACTTGCACAGTTCTATACATTTAAACTCCTCCCAGAACTGAGCCGTTTACTTTGTGGAACTGTTTATCGTATTCGTATAAGCCTGGTACTGTGGACTGAGGTTGGCCAGAACGTAGACGTCACCTTGAAACCATTAGCACCTGTCAGTGCTGATGGCAAAGCGCTCCTGCTCTAGCTGTGGGGTCCGCCTTCCTCACCTACTATTGTGAGGATGACCACACCTGAGTTGCAGGACGCACCTGCCTGGATACACAATGGTGCCTGTCCCCTGGGATAAACAAACCTCCAGATCAGGAGTAAACAAAGGTCCAGTTCTGGAGTAAACAAACCTCCAAATCTGGGGCGAAGATTTCGTCCTTTCTTCTCTTCTCTGCATGTCATTATCACCAATACCGCCGCCGTCACCGCCGCTGCCGCTGCCGCAACCACCGCCCTGCCAACCATCTCTACCAATATGGCGATGTCGCCGGAAACTCTGGCGGGCGTGGGAATAGCTCTGGCCACGTTCGCAGCCTGTTGCATCTGAGCTTGGGTCTGTGTGTCCCTGTTCATCCGGTGGCGTACGTGAACTCCCCCTTATCTTTGGGCGAATTAACCAGTCTTCGCGAAATAAGATGGGTGCAGTCTCTTGTCTATCCTGAACTCCAGACTAACCTGTCTCCAGTCGACCGCCGCCACACCCGCGATGAGCACTGAGCAGCCAAGGGGGAACTCAGTGGCGATGATCACTGAGCAGACAAGGGGGGAACCTTAGTGACGACGACGAGAAGACGACGACGCGAAGACGACGATCACTGAGCAGACAAGAGGGAGGGGGAAAACCTCAGCGACGACAACGCGATGACGACGATGAAGATACCTAGAACCCACATTTCTGTCTTCAAGGAACAAGAGTGAGTCCTCATCATGTACTAGCAACCTTTTGCGGCATCGTGATTCTAATTCTCTCATTTATGAGTAGTCGCGCAGGTGGGACGAAGGGGTCACGAGTGGCATCAATTCCGAGTGAGAGCGGCTGAAGCTTGACGCGGGCAATATCCACGTTGCCGGTCACGGATGCTCAGGTTTGCTGCATATACCAGATAGAAATCAACAGTGAGGCGGTTCTTGAAGGATTTGCAACATTGGACGCAGGATGCTCAAACGTTTTAAATCACGGCACAACTCAGAAGATATTCAATGTTACCTTCCCATGAATCTCACTTTTGGGTCGCCATACCTTTCCAGAGTCCAGAGTCTGAATTCACCCCAATCATAGCACCATGGACCCATGCACCCGCTGGCGTTTCCGCTCCGAAGGATCTGCCTTCGATCCACGGAATCAAAATGAGAACGGATATTAGCACCCGCAAAAATGGATGGTACACCCGTACATCACTCACGCCATAGCTACACCAGGCCTATTCACACACCCACACCCACACGCAACACGTATACAACTAAGACCCATACACCCAGGACCTACACACCCAGGACCTACACACCCAGGACCTACACACCCAGGACCTATACACCCAATTCATACACCCGATTTGCATAGCTAATTTACACACCTAGAGATAATCAGATGTGTGCTAGCGATGTACGGGTGTACCCTCCGTTTTTGCGGGTGCGAATTTCCATTCTCATCAAAATTGGCGGTGAGCGCCTTTAGCAACATTCTTCTCTGTCTTGGATATAATGTAGCTGCCATGTGTTTTTCGCACATGCACTAGACTACCTAGCTCAACATGCCAAGGTGATTCTGAAGTGGCTAATACGACCATCGGATCTGAACTTCTGAAGGATGGTCGTAGGAAGAGACAACCAAATCAGGTGCTCTTTGTTCAATTTGACCAAAGTCTGCAGGAATAAGAAAGTATTGCTCAAAAATAGAACAAAACACGAGCTCCGTGGAACCTGCGATGTCATGCTGATGGGTGCAGCGCAGCAATGCAAGATGGAAATACGCACCGCGTCTCCTGACGGCTAATTGACCCTCAGACCTCGGTGTCTGTTTCAACGCATGCATGCAGTGCTATTTTGCGATCAGGTTTTGGCAGGAAACGGACAAACACTACTGGGTACGGCCACCGCTGTCACACCGTGACACAATCCTCCGTCCCGCCCGCCTGACCGGCGACTGGTCGCCTAAACAAGCGAGGGTTGCTGACAGCAGCAAGCACGAGCTGTTTCGCATGACAATCCGATAATTGTGCAGGGCTAGCTCCATGCAGCTAAGTAGTGGCAGTTCAGACACCAAGACCAGGACGAAAATGTTGAGACGACCGTGGGGGTGCTTCATGATGAGGGAGGGGGTGGCCTTGTGATATAGTTACCGGTAGTAATTACGGAGACCGGTAGAGTTTGGTCATCTCAGCGTAGTTCAGTATGCTGTCATCAGCCTCAGGGTGCGTCGAGGAATGGGATATTTTGGACTATCGCTTGCAAATTACAAACACCCTCTCAAATTATTCAATAAAATTCTCTTGTCCCACTGCTCACTCGAAAAGCTCGATCGCAGAATGATAATTCAAATCCAAGTTTCAGTGGCCTCGTCGGGATTTCAACATCTTGAGAACAACATCGGTGACTTCTTCAGGCACACTCATAAATGCATTATGGCCCCCGCTGCACCGGAACACCCGGACGTCAACGCCCTCGCTCCCCAGCCTCGCAATGCTCATCTCCTGGAACTGGGGCAGCATGGCGGTGTCACCCTCGCAGACCAGGTAGCTCGTGGGGATCAACCTGAAGGCCGCCTTGCCGGGGGCACAGTCGACGGTCGCGAACTGGGCATCCACCTGGTGGGCCACCAGCATGCCCACCGCCTTCTTGGTCTCCTCGTCCGGCAGGTCGTTGAAGAAGTAGTACTCCGGGTTGTCCATCTGCAGCGTCCCGTCGGGCTGGGCATGGAACATGGGCGGGAGGACGCCGCCGAACATGCTCGCCATGGACTGTCCTTCGTTCGGGGGGCACGCGGTCACGTAGAGGAGATCCACGACCCCGCCCTTCTTTGTGTCACCCTTGGCTGGGAAGGCAAAGTCGCCTAGAGCAGCGGTCGACACGGCCCCTCCATAAGAATGAGCGATGACGGTGAGCCGGGTGCCCTTTGCGACCTCCGACGCCGTGATGTCCCGGATAAGTTTGACGTCGTCCCCAAAGGTCTTGTTGGGGGGCACCACGTTGTTGTTTGTTGGGAGGGTGGGGCAGATTGTCCGGATCCCTCTCGATTCGAGGCTGTTGATCAGTTTGCGATAGTGACTCGGGACGTGCCAGGCGCCCGTCACCAGGAGCACGGCCTCATGTGCGCGCTTGCGATCCATTTCTTTCACAGCAAAATCGGGAGAACATGGGGAGATGACTGGAATTCCCAATTGAGATCAGATGCCTAGCTTCTCTTTATTAACATTTCCGCCCAAAGTGTCATACGGTACGGGGAGGGGAGCCCCCAGGGGTCAAAAGTTTTCTACTGCAACTTTGCTGCATGTTGGACAACCCCGCCCACACCCCCCTGCCCATAGATGGAGTGATACACAGCAGTCAGCTGGGGTTGTGATTGGGAGGCGGGAGTGATTCATGTGGAAATCTGCTTTGCGACGGTAATCACTGGCTGTTGAGATCCTGTCTCGATTGCCGACATGAATGGCCAGTGATACGTGTAGACCCGCAAGGGCCTCTCCTGCATGGTGCAAGACAAAGTGATAACTGACACTGACAGGACCAACCCACAACCTGCCGGAGTCTCACTAGCTGCTGCAGGTGCGGCCCGCGATGCTACCCAGGCATGGAGGGCTCCAGAAGTATGTATTCTTTCCCCTCCGTGTAGGGTGATCGGAGTCCAAGTCCGCGGCCGTGAGTCCGTGACATACAGATACGAATGTTGGTGCCGTGCAGCACGCCAGCCCTGATCCCTGGCATGCCTTGTATTGTTACACGCATTAGGACCAACGGTCGACCAACTCAACAGTGGACCAACAATTTTGAAGAGAACCAACGGGGAGATGAGGGAACTGTGATCGCAATCAATTGTATTGAATTCTCATTAACATCTGTCTAATTCCCCACGTGCCAGTGTCCCTTCGTTGTTTCGAGCAACCTATAATGTCAATCTCTCCCTCCTTTTCACCATGCAGACCCGCAGCAATGTAAATGTATACATATTGCCGTCAGACCGAGTACCCAATCTGACGCGCATTGCAACGAGGGATGGTGGTTCGTTCGAATCAAGCGAGACGCGTGAAACCCTGATGCGAGATTAGATGAGTGCGAGTACGCGAACCAAAGAAATAGGTAGCAAACTCCAGACGAACTGCAAACCTACCCGGACTATTGGGAATAGTCAGCGTAATGTTCCAAATACTGTCCATCTCAGGGACACTTACATTTGTGGCCATAGCTCGTGGATGAGTTGGGTGAAATCCCTGGTGCACCCGAGGCACTCGAGGATGGGCTCGGCGGATTTCCTGGTGCACTCGACGCAGTCGGGCTCGCACAAGCAGTTCCTGTCGGTATTTGAGCAGCAGGGTCGTTGACGGAAACATCTGGCCCGGGAGAGGGGAATTTAGTATCAATTCCCTCCGTGTTCTTGCAGCCGTTGATGTTGGCGACGAAAATTCCAGGCCTGTCAACAAATGAGGTCGGTTGTGTCCCAGCCTGGCCACCTGAAATGGTAACGATGGCGCAGTTCATATACATCTCCCTGTTTCCTATCTTGTTGAACCAGGTCCAGGCAAACACGGCTTGATCGGACGACGTTGTGTCAGAGGGGAGTGTGAAGGAAAACGAGCTGGATGCTGCACCACTGACTGGGCAGCCACCCTCCCAAGAATGGATGACATGGAAAGATGCCCCCGAATTTGTCGATATGGCAGCCTGACACGAACCCCCATCGTGTGTGGAGCCTCCTTCTAGTGTCAGGTTGTAAGTCTGTCCTGCTATCCAGTTGGCGACCGGGGTTGCCTCCGACGTCCCTAGGAGCTTGAGGCTCCCCTTGCATGGGTAATCTGACCCGTCCTCGTTCAGAGGATTTGTGAGAGAATAATCGATATCATTCCCGGAATATGGGTTGCCTTTGTACCGAAGAGCTGGCGGGTATGCGAGAAGCATGTGAGAAAAAGCGCCTCCTGAAAGGCATGCGATTGAAGACAATAGCCTTACTGCGAACATCATGAAGCACAGAAATAAGAATTCTCGTTTCTTTCGCGAAGAATGAACTTCAATGTGGTGAATGTAAGGAAGAGAGGCAGAGGAGAATGGAATATAGCACGGTCTACCTGCCAGACGAAGTTATAAGATCCCAAGGGAGCACAGTCACAGTAAGACGTGACAAACCAGAACTTTCGAAGCAGACATCTGTCACCTCCGCACTTTGAATTTCATTTCCTGTGAGAGTAGATCATCACGTACAAATGTGCCGTTATCTGTCATACGACGTCGGGAGACACCCGTCTCAGTATCACTTGTTGCCCTTGAGGACAGGCGAACGGGTCCTGTCTTCTCGCTGCAAATATATCCACATCCAGAAAAGCGACATGTGTGACGTCTTCCAGCTTAAATTAGATCCAGGAATGGGTCAGATACTGTTTGACGGAACTGGATGTTGCAGCCAACTTTGGAGGGTGCTCCTGTGTGCTGGCTCCAATACCATCAACAGGAGCCGCCCAGAACAAAACAGCCGGAGATCAAGGGAGTCAGTATCAAGCTTTTGGTAATGACGTGGCATCCCAAATGGTATCAAGCTCAACGGTGGTGTTAGTACCGGTAAATGGTGAGTTGAACATGTGGTCGCTGCTCAAGTGAGGCGGACCACTTCATGAGATGCACAGGAGCATCCAGTCAGGTGGCTCACAATCGCACAAAGTGGCAGAACAAAATAAAAAGGTGGTTTTCATTAGTCTCATAGGATATGTGGACACTGAAGGGAGGATATAGGCCATCTTCTTTGTGAAAGCTGGAAGGAGGTAGGCTGGCTCCCTGGGACAGGACAGACCCCACAGTTGGACGTGAACAGCCCTCCGTGAAGGTCACGCCGCTTTGAAGGCAGGATATAGTGTTGGAATCTCTATGATTAGAGATCGACAGCAGTATAGTAGAAAGATGGTGAGACGCGAAGACTGTCTTTCTTTGCAAGAATAGTTCATACGCCGTCCAAATCACCTTGGGTCGACTGTGGTGGGAGGCATAGGTAGAGCAAAGGGGGTAAGCTAGGCACCCATGTGAGAGAGCTCGGGTCCCCACCTGCGTCACAGAAGGTACTTAAAAACGCCACAAAAAACTCCGTGCACGGTTCACATTCTGTCCCTTCACCAAGCTGCGCCACAATGGACTCCAATCGCATGGAGTTCCCAACTCTGGTGGAGGGTATCAACCCTCTCACCAGCCGTCTGCAGCAGCAGCAACAACAACCATCTTCGCCCTCGCCCTCACCCTCGTCCTCGCCCTTGTCCTCGTCCTCAACTCTCGTTCCCTCCGTCGCCTCCTCGGAGGCAATCTTCCCCTTCGAAATGGACGCACCGTCCCCAATGGGCTCCGCCCCTGCTCCCGCCGTCGCCGCGGGCTCCGTGCTGTCTCCCCCATCGGAGCAGCTCAAGAAGGCGAAGAAGAGAAAGGTCTTGCTCATGGGCAAGAGTGGCTCTGGAAAGAGCAGCATGAGAAGTATCATCTTCTCAAACTATCTTGCCGTCGACACCAGACGCCTGTAAGTAATCCTCGCTCAATTCTCACTGTTTCCCTCGCTTCATTCTCACCTCCTCAATTCATTGCGCTCGCTCCTTTTCATTTCTTTTGCCATAAACTACACGAAAGTCACTCGTTCTTGACGTGTACCTTTTTTTGTTTCGCGTTTGTTTCGCGTTTTTGTCGAGATTGGGTGTTGTGCCCCTCACTTGCGATGAAGTCACTGCTGACCAAACGACTCACACAGCGGCGCGACGATCGACGTCGATCTGTCGCACGTCAAGTTTCTCGGCAACCTGACTCTGAACCTGTGGGACTGCGGAGGTCAGGAGGCCTTCATGGAGAACTACATCAACCAGCAGCGCGCGCACGTCTTCAGCCACGTCGGCGTGCTCATCTACGTCTTCGACATAGAGAGTCGCGACGTCGATCGCGATCTCGCTACTTACGTGTCCATCGTCTCCGCACTCGCCCAGTACTCCCCGGCCGCAAAGGTCTTCGTCCTGGTCCACAAGATGGACCTCATCATGCCGAACATGAAGGAGTCGGTCTTCAACGAGCGCGTCCGTCTCGTCCGCAACAAGACCTCCGAGGCCCTGCAGAACATCGCTGGCCTGGCTGGTCCCGCTAGACTCGACATCCAGCCGTTCGCGACGTCCATCTGGGACCAGTCTCTCTACAAGGCGTGGTCCTCCATCATTCATGACCTCATCCCCAACCTCGCCGTCATCGAGCAGGAGCTGGCCGCACTGGGTCGTGCCATCGAGGCCGAGGAGATCCTCCTGTACGAGCGCACCTCGTTTCTCGTCGTCTCATCCTGGAGGTCTGAGGAAGGCCAGCGAAACCCGCATAAGGACCGGGAAGAGAGACTCTCCAACTTCATGAAGACGTTCAAGAACCGACTCGCCATCTGGAGCGGCACCTCGCGCAACTCGGACCAGTTTAAGGAATTCTCGCTCAACCTCGGCGCCCTCTTCAGCTTCATCGTCATGACCTTCACGACCAACACCTACATCCAGCTGGTCCTGCCTCCTGGCGAGGCCCGCTTCAACTCTGCCCGACTCAACACGCGCATAGCGGCGTCGTACTTCGAGCGGCTTGACGCGCCTCCCGCGAAGGATGCTAAGGGCTCCGGCACCGGTTCTGCTAAGGGCAGCGACTCTAAGGGACTCTCTGCGGCCATGGGCGGACTGGAAGTCAGCGGCGACGAGCAAGTGCACGCTCAGGACGACGAACGCGACTTCGGCGCGCAACCTGGCGGTCCATCTACTGCCCCTGCTGCCTGAGCACATTGCCTAGCACATTGCCGACCAGAACCACCCTCTTCCCTCTGAAGTCTCTGCGACCATGAGGGCTGTACATCACTCATCTGCCCCGTTACGACGTGACGATCCTGAATGACCACACTAGATCGAATCGGATCACATTTCTTCTCATTGCATGGCGTGGCATTTCTCAGTTGACCGGAATTCCTACGATACCCCAGTGTTTGCCTCGTTGAGCATCCAACACGAAATCGGCGTTGAAGGATTCCCTGTTTCAGTATTTGCAAAATCTCATCCCCTCCACAAAAGCCTCTTCTCGTCAGGTGCGACCAGTAATGACTCCTTGCATCGCGACAGATGGACAACGATGACTCATCGCAGGCACCTCCCCGGTTTTCACATGACTGCACATTCAATTCTCTTTTTCAGCTCTGCATCACCTCGCAAGTACCCCCAAGACGGCGAACGGAGGAAAGATAGACAGAGAATGTACTGGTACAGATGGTTGGTTTTACGAGCTCCCAATTCGAGCTTTTACGCTGCGGACGGACACACAGGCAGGCAGATAGCCTCCGGATTCTAGTCACTAGAGTTTAATGAATCGAATCGTCCGTTTGTGTTTCACCGTTGCGCTTGTTTCTATTAAGCAAGTTTGACGTTTAAGTTCAACATGTGCTTGCGTGAATGAGTTGCCATTTCGTGGGCAAAGGCTCGATGGACTGACCCAGCTCAGACAGCCACAGCTAACGTGGGCCCAAGGGCAGCAATAAATTTGATCGACCAGGACGCTGACCGTTGTATTTGTGGTCAAGAACGGAACAGCTTGTCATGGGACAACTCATCCCACAATGCGGCAGTAGCCTTACGTCTCACTCAAGACTTCGCAAACCCCATTTGCGTCCCGCAATTGATGGTGCTACGAAATTGAAGTCGTCAATGGCTTGCCATATAATTCCGAGATGCATCGATTGTTGTGTTGAACGGACAAATATTGGGAAACACTGGGTAAGTGCTTGCAGTGAAGGCCACCCCAAGGGTTCGTAAACGGTGAGTAGCATGTCCCCATGGAGTCGTTAAGTAGACAACAACGAGGTTTTGCCAGTAGCGGACATAATGTAGTGAAATAGAAGACGGCCAGATTATTAAGAGTGGATCCAGTAGTGAGAGAATGCGCTCAAGGCAAGTCCAAGGCAGCATCTCCCTTCTCAGTCCTCAGTGTCTATTAGACAGTCTATGGAACCGTGCCAAAGTTTTCACGCCATAACGCCGACCTTGCTCGTCATGCTGCTTTTTGTCGCCTTCACTCCTTCCTCTGAGCCAACACGACCTAGGCCCACTTGACCACGGCAATACCACCCCGCTTGAAAGCGTCGACCTCCTCCAACTTCTGGCTGTGGTCTGTATACTCCTTGCTCGGGAAGGTCGACTGGACGATGAAGGCACGATTGCCGGTCTCAGCCGAAGCGCTGCGGGCGAATTGGTAAAGATCGCCAATCGTGTGGGTCAGGTTGAAGCGGGCGGGCAGTCTTGAGCCGTCAGGCATCTGGAAGCGGATAGCAACACTTGGCTGGCTGCTGTCGACATCCGCGACCGGGGCAGGGGCAGCAGCAGGGGCAGCAGCAGGCGCACTGCTCGCAGCAGGAGCTGTGGTCATCTGCACGGAGCCGGATGCCGCGTTGCCGTCACCGGGAACTGGGCTTCCCAGCCGGCGTCCCTGTCCGCCGAAGGGCTTGTAGATGCGTGGGAGCTGGTGCCAGTCCTCCTCGTGCTGCTGGAGGCGGACGTCACAACGCTGTCCATGCTCCACCTCCATCAAGTGAAGGGGGGCGCGGCCCGTGCGGATCATCTGCAGGTCCATGGCGTGCTCGGGGTCGTCGTAGCGGCGCAGAGGACCGTCTTCGATAGAAAAGCCGTCGCGCCACAGGTGCAGAGTGCGCGTCACCACGGGAAGCTCCTCACTGCCGCGGGGAGGGGCACGCGAGCCTGACGGGTCGGGAATGGTTCGAGAATCGGTGCCCTCGCCGCCAACAGTGGTGCCGGCGCCTCGGAAGTTGGACGACTGGGATGGGCCGGGGGCATCTTCCTCACTGGGGGCACGCTTCGCGTTTCTGTATGTTTGGTGTCAGCTTCTCGCTCGTAGTTCAAGAGAATTCAGAGGCCACGCAATGGAGAGGTGCGAAACGTACGCCTTCGCCTTTGCGAGAATGTCCTTGATGACGTTCTGGGGGTCTGCGGGGTTTCGACCAGGGTCTTGAACAGCAAGACCGGACTTCTCACCACCAGCAAACAGATCTCTGGGACCTCTGCGATCAGCCAGGTCGTCCTCCTCTTCGTCATCGTCGTCATCATCGTGATCGTGACCACCTCCACCTCCAAGGGAGCTCAAGGTCGCCAGACCCTTCTTCTTAGCGGGTTTCTTCGAGGCAGAACTAGAGGAGGGAAGGGCGGATTGGGGGGCGGGTCGGCCGTCGAGAGTTCTGGGACCGCTGTATGCGGGCTCTGGTGCAGGCTGAGAGGAACTACCGGCGCCACCAGCAGCCTCGTCCTCATCGTCGGCGAAAAAGGAACCAACGGCAGCGGAAATGTTCCAACTGCTGGCCTCGAGATACTCCGCGGCCTGTTCGCAGTCAGAGGGTCAGTCTCCGTTTGTTTGTCCAGCCCAGCCCAAAAACCGTTCAGTACATACCCGATCGGCACTGGCACCGGTGAGCTCGCAGAACTGCATGACGAGGTCGTCGTGATCTGCCATGTTTGCTGATTTCGGTGGCTGGCTAGGAGTAAGGCCTGCTCTGATGCTTTCACACAAGGTCACTGTGTCGGAGCGAGGTGTGTTGATACCAGTGGCTTTGCAACTCTGTGTTTGCCTGAGAGAGCTTGAGGATTGAGGATTCCACAGGTGTAGGTTTGTCACAAGTCGAAAAGCTTTTGAAGGCCGAGTTGAGGATGGGAAATAAGTTGCCTCCCGATGTTAGGGAAAGTTCCAGAGGCCCCTGCAGGCACCTGGAGTCCTGACCAGCACCACCCCGCGATCGACCCCAAAGTCGCAGCTGTTCCGGCAGGCACCCCGCTATGACGAAGCTCCAAGCCTGCCTAAGTGGCCGAGTGCCTACCTAGGTATGTAATGACAGGGTGGTCTGGTACCTGAGTACACTGGCTAGTACATCCTGTTTACAAATGCACTGAATTATGAAGCTCAAGGTGATCATTGGTAACTTCCACTTGTTTGGCATATGAGACACTCATGGCTCCTATGAAGGGTGACATCTCATCAAAATCAGTCCTCGCAGGATATGTAACAGGAAGCTTAGGGACCAGCTAGGCATGTACCGAGGTACCTTTGTAGATACTAACCACACTTGGAGATGCTCTCTCCATCTTTCACTTGCTCAATGCTCTGAAGCAACACAGCAGCAAATAAAATGTTGCCACACCCAGAACATGCCACGTTAGTGTGGAACACTGTCAGAATATCAAAACCACAGGGAAGATATTGAACCGTCATACACTTCCGTTTCCTGTCCCATTCCATCGTGGCAACCAGCAGTACCTACCTATCTAGGGACACGGGCGGGTTACATGGTCGGGAGCTAGGGCCAGGTCCCCATCGGAGCTCACTGGCTGTCAAGCGTCACACGCCCCCCAGTCCCCCAGAACGCCTAGCTGCCGGCCCGCTACACCATTCCAAGGTCGGCCGACAGAGTGCGTGGAAGCACCGACACCGACGACACCGCTCGCCCTCCTGGATCTCAGGTCCCAGATCAGCCTCGCCCACATCGCAAACCAGCAACAGCTGCAGCAAATCTTGCCATCAGCATCCTCGCTAAAGCATTGCTGCACTCGAAGAGTCCTGCCAACGCAATGGCGTCAGAAGAACCCTCAAACCCGATGGCCGAGTCCGGCGTCACCATCCGCTCCGACAGCGAGCAGTACTCAGCAGGCGAGGACATCTCCACATCGCCACCGTCCTCCAATTCTCCCCCGCTGGTCCTGTACCAGCCGCCGACCCTGTTTGGCCTCATACGCGGCGCAGCGATCAACCTGTTCCTGCCGTTCATCAACGGTATGATGCTCGGTTTCGGCGAGCTTTTTGCACACGAGGCAGCTTTCAGGTTAGGATGGAGCGGCACAAGGGTATGTAGATGGATGCGAACCTACGTTGTTCGAATGAGCCACCGTGACTAACAAGATACTCTCCGCCCAGATCTTTCCCCTGTCGAGGCGGCAACAACACCCCGCTGGTCCCGGCATCGAAGTGCGTGACAGGCCCAAGACGCAGCCTGACCTGGACGACCTCACCAGCCTGGAGTGACTAGCGGATCACCAAGACAGCTTCAACCCGAAGTCTTAGCTGGCGGGCCGCCGAGGCTCAGTACCTCGGTCTCTCAAGCTGGGCGGGACACGTGATGAGAAAGTTTTGGGCCTACAAGAGCGGCGACATTTCAGCTTGGCAGTTGTGGCGGCGGGAGCGGCAACGGCAAGACCTAGACGAAGTTTCATGTAAAGAAGCAGAGATGGTCATGGTATTTATCGTGCGAGAAGTGTCTCGAGAATCTCGATTCGTTGTACATACGCTTCGAACTGTCAAGCGTGGCGGAGGATATACCTGATGGCTTGCGGCGATTTGCCTTAGTCCAGCTTTGCATATCCAACAGACCGAGAGGTCTACATATAGAGGCGAATGATCAACTCAATCCAGAATACAGGCCGGGACCTCCAGCAGACCACGCACTTCTAGGGCAGTGCTCGTCGTGGGTTGCTCAGGAAGCCCGGCCAAGAACGATGCGCAGGCGTTGCATTCACCGTCACCATAGGGAACACTCTATTCGCCGTAACAAAATTGTAAAAGTCCTCTTTTCTATTGCATGATCTACAGCTATGCAGGCAACCAACAAGTGCCAGAAGCACTACAACTCGGCGTCCGTCTCCGAGTTCTGAGGGAGCTCCCAACCGCACGCCCGCTACCTAGTGCTTCAAATGACAATGCAATGTTGATAGCACGCCAGATGACTGTATCGTTGCACCGAAAATACATCTATGTGAGACCACTTGCTTTTCCCTCAGTCGACCAGCCATTTGGAGAACGGATGCCAATGAAGTGTAATAGTGTTGGTTGAGACCAAGTTGGCCAAGTACCCCGGTACCCAGCACTCGACCCCAAGGTTGGAAGCTCGCCCATTGCCGGCCGGGAACCAGGTGCCGGCCTGGGCCCGACATCTAAAATTTAACGAGCATCACCGGTCGCGATCCCAAGCAGCGACACATGCTCACCAGAGTTCGACAGAGCTCCAGCGATAGCCATGATTCCAAGTAGGGGTTTCGCGCGGGTCAGCCCTGGCCTTGCATTTCAAAATCAAGTGCGTCCGGCCAAGCATCCTTCATCCATGACGGCGCAAGTGGAGAGCTGACCGTTGCATGTGCAGATACTCTCCAGAGCTCCGGGTCGCTCAATACCGCGACAGGCCAGAACAACCGCAAGCACAAGGCAATTTGGAACGAGTCTCAAAGCCAATGGCAGACCCTTCCATGGCGCGTATCCAGCCAGCATCTCTCAGGGCAGAATAGGAGCCACCGCCATCCTCTCCTCCCAGGCCATCCTCTTCTCGTCGACTCGACAGGCGCGCTTCGCTTCCACTGGCTCTGCCCCTTCACCCGCAGAGTCAGCCGCATCCTCGCCTTCGTCCTTTTCAGAGCCCTACTCTGCCCCTTCCGAGTTCCCCTCCGACTTCTCCTCACTCTCAGATCTCGATGGCGCATCTCTCCTCAACACCCCCGAAACGATCGGCTACCTGCACAACCTTGGCCTTGACTATGGCTGGGGCCCGACCGCCATGAGCCAATGGTTCATCGAACACCTTCACATATGGGGTGGTCTCCCCTGGTGGGCCTCCATCGTCGGTTTCGCCGTCATCGTGCGTCTCGTCCTGGCCCAGCCCGCTCTGGTCGCCCAGCAGGAGAGCGTCAAGATGAACAAGATGCGCAAGGACCCGGTCTTCAACTCGCTTCAGGAGAAGTGGATGATGGCTATTGCTGGCGGCAACGCCATGCCCCAGGCCGAGATGATGCAGCTGCGGCTACAGATGAGCCTCGTGCGCGAGCGCTTCGGCGTCAAGACTTGGAAAATGTTCATGCCAATGCTGCAGGCGCCCATAGCCTTCGGCACGTTTAGGCTGACAACCGGCATGGTTTCGCTGCCTGTGCCGGGTCTTGACACTGCTGGAACACTTTGGTTCACAGACTTGACTGTTGCGGACCCCTACATGATACTGCCGATTGTGAGCTCTGTCATGATGTATCTTAGCATAAAGGCAAGTCCAGGGTCCTCCTTCCTCGCCCCGTGGGACACATATGAGCCAGCTCCGTCAAACTAACACAATCCTCCTGTGACAGCGCGCAATTCCGTATATGAACCCGCAACAAGCAGCCTTCATGAAAGTCACGCCGTGGATCCTCGGCCCACTCGGCTTCTTCATCACGTGGAAGATGGGCGCCGCCGTGCAGTTATACTTCGCCGCCACCGCCATCCTTCAATTCGCTCAGACAACCTTCTTCCACGTCGCCTGGATCCGCAAGGCTGCCGGTCTCCCACCTCTGGAGGAGATGAAGCAAAACGCGAGCGGCGGTCCCGCCGGACCCCGTATCAGTCCATTCGCCAATCGCGGAGGGATCCAGTACCAGGCGCCCCGCACTATCAACACCACTGCCACGGAGAGCACCCCTGAGTCGGACAACCCCATCCAGGCTTTCAAGGGCGCATGGTCTGGCATTCAGGACAAGCTGAAGAAGCGGAACGAGACAAATGCGCAGAAGAACACGAAGAGGGACGCCGACGAGTATGAGAAGAAGAGGATCCAGGAGGAGTACGAGCAGTACCTCAGAAGGCGGGAGGCGGCTAGAAGGAACGAGAGGAAATGATCGCCTCCAGAAGTGACATTGGACCCAGAGCACGATAGTCCTGGGAGGCAGTGACAAGGTCCCCCGAGGTGATAGCAGGTCAGAACCCCACCCCTGATTACCCGCGGCTCTTAACCCAGGGAAAGAGGATTTGGCAGCAGCCCAGAGTATCAGGGAAATACCTCACACATGTAGAACACCAAACTTCAAAATCTATGTAAAAACATTCAAGGCGTTGTGCGGAACTGGTCTCAGTGGCCCATGTCTATATGGGAAGCTTCTATCTTGCCTACGCCACTCGACATTCAAATCAAACTCTCTTTTGGGCTGTCCCATGACCTGGAAGGATTTCGCGATATCTGGGTCATGAAAAGGGGCTAGAAGACGGGCGTCTGGTCCACACAAACTAGTTCGGTCATTTCAAAGGGAGGAAAACAAAAATTAAGGCGGTACTTGAACCTGGACAAAGTATGTACTGCATCTGAAGAGGCAATTAAGCAAAGAAATGATCTCGGAGCAGATCGTCCTAGACTCGAAGTTAAAAGTTAGCCATGATATAACATGACACCAGGAGGTCTTATCCTAGAAGACATTCAAGAAAATGCTGTTCCAGAGGTGCTTATCCCAAGCATACAATGGTAGCTATCCTACCCTGTGATTCGAGATTGTTTCTTTGTATACTCGACTAATCAAGGAACAAAATATGCCGGAACCTCGTTACCCTGCGCGCCTTGTATTGGTGCAGGTGGCCAGTCGGGATCCTCCTCCCACGCCGTCTCAAAAGTGTACTCGCCACTGCCCACCTTTTCGTCCACGCCACTCAACACAACTCGAGCTTCGCTATTGGGCGGCACGGCGACATTAGTGACCATCCTTGAGCCCTCGATCTTCCAGGTGACGGAGTAAGGTCCGTATGGGGAGTCAAACGACGTGTGAGCATGACGGATGGTTCCGCCTGGCCTCGGGGAGACCAGAGCGGCCTTCCAACCGGGCGAGGCCGGACTCAAGCCCCCGACCGTCCTGTGCAGGAAGTTACACACGGAGCCAAGGGCGTAGTGGTTGAACGAAGTCATCTGTCCCGGGTTAATGGTGCCGTCCGGGAGCATCGAGTTCCAGCGTTCCCACTGTGAACGGGACACGATTAGCCACATCCTTGGGGAAAGTCTCAAGACTGTGTACACTCACGATAGTCGTCGCGCCTATTCCCACGGGATACAACCAGCTGGGACAATCACGCTCCTGCAGCATCCTGTACGCGTGGCCGAGCATGCCGTGGTCGGCGAGCACCTGAAGGATCACGGGCGTGCCAGCAAAGCCGGTGGTGATCTTGAACGCTTCCCACCGGACCATCCAGTCGAGCCTCGCCCTCGCGGTCTGTGTCTGCTCTTTCGTGCCGAACAGGTCGAAGAGCAAGGCGATAGCGTAGGCAGCTTGGGTGTCACACGCCAGGCGGCCCGTTTTGGTGACGTACTCGGCACGGAACTTCTCAGTCATCTCTTCGGCCTTGTCGGCGTAGTAAGTGGCGGCGTCAGCCTTGCCTAGTATCGTGGCGATGTCTGCGACAAGCCTTGTCACGTGGGTGAGGTAGGCGTTGGCAATCAGGTAGGGATCCGTCGGGCTGTGGCCCGGGAGCTGAGGTGGTGATCGAGGGTCCAGCCAGTCGCCATACTGGGGGGTGGTGTCTGCGTAAAAGCCTTGTTCGTTGCGAGGAACGCCATGGTCGAGCCACAGCCTCATGCTCTCCCATTGCCTTTCCAGTATTTCTCTGTCGCCGGAGGAGTTGTACAGGTCCCAGGGGGTAATGACAGAGCAGTCGGCCCAGACGGCCATCGGTCGGTTTTCAGGGTGCCTTGGTGGGATCGGAATCTTTGGGACAATCACGGGCACTACGGCTCCCATTTCTCTTTGATCCGCTTCCAGATCTTGCAGCCACTCGCCAAGAAAGGCAGCAGTAACAAAGAGGTAACTAGCGGTTGGAGTGAACACCTGAATGTCGCCTGTCCAGCCTAGCCGTTCATCACGCTGTGGGCAGTCAGTTGGGACTGAGACAAAGTTACCTCGCATTGACCAGACGGTGTTCTCATGAAGCTGATTGATGGAGGCATGTGAACAATTGAAGGTGCCTGTACGACGAAGGTCGGAGGATATGACGATGGCCTTGAAATCAGACAGGGAGAGTTGGTCGTATCCAGTAATTTCCGCATATCTGAGTTAACTTATGTGTCAGTGGATTGAACGCAATGTTTCAAGTAGGCAGTAACGTACCTGAAGCCGTACCATGAGAATCTTGATTCGTAACCCTTCGTCTTTCCACCAAGATGAATGATATTCTCGGCCCTAGCTGTTCTCAGGGGCCTAGTTCCGAGCTCACCATGCTCGAGGACTTCCGCGTGCCTGACCACGACTGTATCGCCGCTCTTTCCAGGTATATCGACCAGTATCTTCAACCAACCAACAAGGTTCTGCCCAAAATCCAGCACTTTCTTTCCTTTTGGTGTGGTGATGAGCTCAATGGGCTCTATCTCCATGACCCGCCTCACTGGGGCAACGTCGGGAGCAATGAGCTCTGCAGAAGGGAAGCCAACGTCTTCAACCGAGCCATTTGGGGTTGCCGAGGATGTGGTGGTAGACCAGGAGGGATCATCCAAAGCCGCATCAAAGATCTCGCCGTTGTATATTTCCGCCCCCAGGATAGGGCCTCCAAGCCACTCCCAGGAAGTGTCAGTGGCACACACGACCTGGCCATCGACTTCGAGCTGACCAAGAAAGCTCAGCCGGTCACCCCAAATGTTGGAAACTCCCGGCCGCCCAAGTCTCCCCGCATACCAGCCCTCGGCAATAAAGGCTCCAACAACATTGTCGCCGTCCACCAGATACGATGATACATCGTATGTCTGGTAGTGCAGACGGTGATTGTAGGACTGCCAGCCCGGTGCGAGGAGCTCGTCGCCAACTACCCTGCCGTTAATTTCTACTTGGTAAATACCGTGCGCGGTGGCGTAAAGCCTCGCGGTGCCACCATTTGAGCAGAAAAATGACTTCCTCACGCGGAACGGCCGCTTGGGCTCGTCCCTGCGTTGAACGGGGCCAGAGATGAGCCTCGCGACCCATTCCGAGCGTTCGAGGAGAGCAGCTTCTATAACTAGGGATGCCCAGTTGGTGCGCGAGCCATCTCTACCCGCGGCGCACACCTTGACGTGGACCACCTCGCGGGATGACAGTGGCAAGGTCGGCCATGGCACGAGAACAGATTCGGAAGAAGTGACGTTGAAGGTTTCAGCCCGTCCGTTGCGGGAAATGGCCAGGGTGTACGAAGCCTGAACCCATCCTTTCCTGGGTGAGGGACACTATTAGCTGAGACTTCACATGCGATCTTGGTGAAGCTTAATTACACCGTAGTAGATTCGAATCTCCATGAGATTCTGGGACGACTGTGGAAGATTGCAAAGCCACTGTGGTGGTGCTCTGCGCTGACAGCTGCGATCCGAACAGACATGTCTTGGGACGTATTTCCAGGACCAGTCTTGATATCAGTGGGTGAGGGTGACACTCTGAAGCATCATGTATCCAGGACTTCAAGACAAAGCCAACTCAATCAAGTCCAGCAGCAGCCAAAATTGGAATGACCTCGAACTGCTATAACAGCTGGTCACTTTGCTGTAGCTCTCTAAATTGTAATGGCAGGGATATTGGCAGCAGATGGCACATTCTGGAGTTCTTTCTTCGGTGGAGACATGTCCCGAGTTACTAGTTTGCCTCCCTCGTCCTTTACGTATCTCAGGGGCTGTTCGTGAGGAGTAGTAGTATGCAAAGCCAGTCGCTGGGCACCATAGGGAGCCAAGGCCGGTTAACCCCAGCTTTGCCCAGACTTCCCCAGCTTTCCCCAGGTTTTGAAGATCAACAGCGACCCCCTCGCTTTCGGTCCGGGGCCAATAGTTATCGAACTCTCTCAGACAAAAGCATATTTGCCGAGATATTGATCAGCTCTTGTGATAATCACTAGGGGCCCGTCATACATTCTGTCTGAGTCGGTTCATGATACACCGAGTCGTAGGCATTCGACCGCGATGTTTCTAGAGGCTTTAAACACTCGTCTCCCATTGAATGGTGATGATAGAGATATTCACCTAGCTCGAGGAATTTAATTGGTTTTGTTTGGTGGCATGCAGTCTCTCCCCATTAAAGTCTGGTATTGGAAATATGGTGCCCAAACCTCCCGATACCGAAGAAAAGCCGCCCGTCGAGCATAATGAGATCGGCCAGGACAGGGTGGTCCTCAAGTCTGACCACGATGTTCTGGGTATTTGGGACACAGTCAAGAAGTTCAAAAAGGTCGGTTATTAACTATGATCTTAATTGAACAAACGGACAGAAAACATCTGCTAACCCGGGACACAGGCTGTTCTCGTATGCAATCTCCTCTGCATCGCTGCTGCTGCCGACGGCTATCAGATCGTACTCAATGGTTAGTAGTAAAAGTCAAGCAACAGCTCCTCTTTGCTTGATCCTCCGCTCCTGGTCCACGTACTAAGTAAGGGGCACGACCACAGGCAACGTGATCGCAAACCAGGGCTTCATACAACACTTTGGCTTCCAGAACGCGCAGGGCCGATGGTACCTGAAAGCCCAATACACCGCGCTCTGGGGCGCGATGCAGTCGCTGGGCCAGCTCGTCGGGATGCTCCTCCTCAACCCCATCTCGGACCGCATCGGCCGCAAGGTCACCCTGTACGTCCTCTGGGTGCTCCTGGCTGGTTCACTGCTCATCGAGACCTTTGCCCGCGACTGGAGGGATTGGGCAGGCGCCAAGATCCTGGCTGGCGTCGGCGTGGGCGCCATTCAGTCTACGTTGCCGGTGTATATAACGGAGTGGTCCCCTGCGAATATCCGCGGTGCTATGGTTCTGGTGTACGGGTTCTGGAACTCGTTTGGCAAGTTTTTGCCTCTGCTGGTGCTCCTTCTTGTCCAGGATACGGACCCGTTAAACTTCAGGGTGCCCATCCTGACTCAATGGGCTTTCCTGGGAGTTATGCTGCCTATCTTCCTTTGGCTTCCGGAAACACCAGGTGAGCCATATCGAGAGGGCTCCTGTCCGGGAAGCCCACGGCTGGATTTTGCTGACATATCACGCAGCGTACTTCGCCGCTCGAGGCCTGGACGAGAAGGGCAAGGCCACCCTCCGCCGCGTCCACAGGGGCGTGACCAACTACGACGTCGAGGTCGAGTATGCCATCGTCAGGAACACCATCCTGGAGGAGCAGCACTTGTCCGACGAGACAAGCCCTCACAACATCAGCGGGGTCCTGCGCTCGTACCTGGACTGCTTCAAGGGCCCTGACTTCCGGAGGACACTCGGCTCGACCCTGCCCATCTGCGCCCAGCAGCTGACGGGCCTCGCCTTCCTGAACACCTACGCGAGCTTGTTCTTCAAGCAGAGCGGCTTCACCAATGCTTTCTTGGTGACCACAATCATGGGTGAGCAAGACAGTGACCATATCTGAGCGGTTCTTCAACCACCCTACTTACCCAAGAGACATCCCCACAGCCATCCTCTCCCTCGTGACCGCGACGGGTCTCATACTGGCAACCGACCGGTTCGGCCGCCGGCTCGTGGTCTTCGCCGCGTCCATCCTCTGCTCCCTCGCGCTGCTGCTGGTGGGCGTCCTCGGCCAGGTCGGCCACACGAAGCCGCTGCAGGACTTTCTCATCTTTGTCGCCTGTCTCTGGGCGCTCGGGAACAACGCCCGTGAGTCGCCGGGCCGATTTTCTTTTGGTTCAAGCTGAATGCTAACGTAACGCTGAAAAGTCGGACAGCTCGGCTGGGCCTTCGTCGGCGAGGTAGCCTCGCAGCGCCTCCGCGCCAGGACCGCCGGCCTCGCGGCCGCCATGTCCGTCGTGTTCGGCCTGACCTTCAACACGGCCGTGCCGGTCATGCGTGAGTCCCCCGCGTCTTCTGCGACGCTGCGACGCTTTTCCATCGGAAGAAAGATGTGGTACTGACCAGTGGTAGTTGACACTGAGGGCGCCGACTGGGGATACGATACAGCCTGGTTGTTTTTCGGCCTGGGCTCCCTTGTCTGCGTCATGGTCTGGTTCTACGTGCCTGAGCCCTCGCAGCGCAACTATGCCGAGATGGACGAGATGTATACCAACGGAGTCCCCGCCAGGAAGATGAGGAAGTATGTCACGGAGGTGCAGCTTGCTCAGCAACAGCAGATTGTCGAGGCCGAGAAGCTCCAGTAGTTGGCCGACCCGGGCGCCATGTCAGATGAGAACCAGTGTAACAGAGCACACGACTTGATGCTTTACTCGTCACACAAGAGAATCGATGATTGTACTCAGATGTGTTCCATTGAATTGAATTTTGTCCACAGCCCACTACGGAGCTGGGTGCGTGAAATGCGCCCATGGGCCGACACATTTGGTCTATGCGTGGCCACGCATCTACACCGCTTACTACAAAAATGATTTCTTTCTCAAAAAAAGATTACACACAATAAGGCTCGATGAATCCCGCTGACATTAGGCAAATCTTCTCGTAGAGGTCGTTTCCATTTCCGTCTTCCCATCGCGTCCACGTCTCGTCGTGGAGAGGAAGATGGAGCCCATCTGGGCTTGTATTCGACAAGACTCGTTTTGTGCTTGGTCACCGGCCCCTAAACTGGATGAAGACAGGCGGCGGCGCACCACTAGAACACCGTGCCGTCGCTGTCGATGAGGATCGGTGGCTCCTTCGTGTTTGGCCGGTTAATCTCGGCAATTTCGCGACCACCCTGTTAGGAAGATGTCAGTAAAAGTCCATGCATCGGCGGCAGAAGCTCCTAGTGATATAGGACGGGTGGTGGGGCGGTTCAAGAGACAGGATCTTACCTTCCAGCTTCCAGCTTCCAGCATCTGGGGTAATGACAACTCGTGTCCCGCCAGCTCTGACTTGAGCGTCTGGTTGACTTCTATACATAGTCGGTCCAGCAGGCCAACCGTGACACCACGCCATTCTACTACTAGGTCGTCACTAGGCTCGAACATGGGGGCGACCTCGATTCCGGGGTCACCAGTCCTGGAGCAGTACTCCTTGTAGTGCTGCAGGCCCCTCTCCATATCCTCGGGCTTCAGCGTCAACACGCCCAGATCGACGAACAGTCCACCGTTACGATACTCGGGCAGACCGGTCAGGAGCTCCTGGCCGGCGAAGTGGATCTTCATCAGCTGCTGCATGGGCTGCATCAGGGAGTAGGTGAGCCACTGCGTCAGCTTATGGAACGGCAGGATTGACTCCCAGGCTGCTGCAGACCCAGACCGGCCAGACGTGTTGGGGAACGGGCTGAAGCTTGGGCCGCCGGCGGTTGGCGATGTAGCTTGTGCTGGCTGGGGCATGGAAGAGCATGGCCAGGCGTCGCCTAGCGAGATACCATTGATGGCCGTGCGCGATTGGGGCCAGATGGGCGCTAATCCTGACATGAGGACGTTCCAGAGCGTCGGTAGCGGCACGATAGGCATCGAGGAGGCTTGTGTGGAGGGGTGGGCCAAGAGGTAGTCTGAGAGCCGGGTTAGCGCGTCTGTGTGAAAGAAGCCATGTGACAAGGCTCGTCGGGCTCACCAAGCATGTTGCCGGGGCGTCCATTCTCCCCAAAGAACTCCTTGTTGGAGTCAAGTGCGTCCGCGAGCCTAATTAGGAGCTCAGTCCGTCCCTGTAAACCTGCCATCTCGTTGCCGGGTTTTGACTGCAGACCCTTCGCCATTTGCTCGACTGTCAGGTTGCGCAGCCCGTCCTTGTCGACTTGGTACTTGCTTGTCTTGTCACCTGAGAACACGCCCTATCAAACATGTTAGAATCGTAGGAAGGCAAAGCAAGGATGCCATGGAAAACTGAGCAGCTTACCGTCTTGAACATCTCCAGACTGGCGACTGCAATGCCCTCAGACCTCCTGTAGATTCGTCCATTTTCGATGCTCTTGTAGCTCCACTGCGTGCCAGCTCCGGCATCCAGCAAGACGCTGACCAGGAACAAATCGATCAGGCGACGGCATTTCTCAGTGCTATCGACATTTTCCCATGTTGACAACAGGTGGGCGATCCGATCTCGGCCGCCCACACAGAAGTGCTGGTGTCTGCCGTGCGCGGGGATGGAAGTGAAGGGGGCGTCATAATCTCTCTACAGAACCATGTTAGCCGCCTGAAGCAGTTTTGGGAGGGAACGGAGCGCCAAATGGCGGGACCCGCTGGTGGCTGCATACCCTGATAATGCTGGCGACGAAGCTCACCACCTCGGGGAACTTGCGCATGTCCACATCGAAATGTCTCAGCTCATTCTTAACTGCCTTGGTGGTTATGACCCTGGACCTCTCCCTGACGGCGGCGAGGTTCCTGAGGTAGCCAGCGGGGTCCAGATCCGGGTCTGGGGGCTTCGGGAGGTCGATCTTGGGGACCTGTGGGGAGAAGGGCGAGAGCGGCGTGTTGGGTGCCGAAGTGTTATTCGTGCCTGCGGAGCTGCGATTCATGGCGCGCGAACTGAAGGTGCCTGCTGGTGACTTGATGCTGGAGCTTCCTGAATCGAGGCTGACCTGGGACTGGACTGTTGTGAGGGATGGCTTGGATGTGATGCCCCGAGTGGACTTGTCTTTTCTGGAGAAGATGCCCATGTTGGCAGGATCGGCGGGGTGGCACGAGTACTGTACGGCTGGAATGCCCAAAAATGCCCAGGACAGGGACCACCTGAGCAACGGGGGGACTTCGGAAGGCGGGGCGGGCTAGGGACGCGAGCAGGTGGGTCCCTTTGATGATGATCAGGAGCTCGAGGAGGGGTCGACCTCGCGAAACGGCCCGAGGTAGTGCTGACGGGCTTATTGAGCCTGTGTGCAGCAGCGAGCAGCGAGCAGCGACTGGGCTGGTCTGGTCTGGGCACTGATACGGTTGGTGGGTGGGTCCCTCAAATCTTCCCGCTGGGCGGCCGGCCAACAGTTGCACAGCAGCTTCAGGGGCAGCTCAACTTTTTCGATGGTTTTCGTCGCCGAATTTCCGCACCTGTGACGTGAGTCGTGAATTCTTTTGGACTCCCGGCCAACGACACGAGATTCGTTGTCTCTCTTTTCGGGTGAAAACTGGGTGTGGACGTTTGGTTCTGAGGCGCAATGGAAAAGCCGATCCGAATGATTGGCCGAGCACTGCGTCGGGAGGGTGATTGAATTTCGTCTCGTCTTTTCTCGTTGGTATCGTGGTGGCGTGGAAAGTCAACTCAATTCAATCAAATCAAATCCAGTCAAATGAACCTTCAATGTCTCTGCCGTGTGTACTGCTAGTTGTACTGGTGGGTGTGAGATGGATGACTGGTCAACAAGGACGTAGAGGTCGGTGAGGGCGCGTGCAAGGCAGTCGAAAGTAATAAGTCGAAGAAGAAGAACGACCGTGGTGGTTGGGAGGTCAGGAGGTATCGAAGGATACGGCAAGACCAAATCAATCAGACAGGACGTGACGACGTCAGGCGAGACGAGACGAGACGAGACGAGATGAGTCTTGTTGGTTGCCAGCAGTGACGTTACTGTCTGTGGACGGAGATACAGTTTGATTAGCCGTGATGTCCGCCTCGAAGTCTAATGGAGCACAACTGTTCCTGAAGAATTCGACGTCATAAGAGTAAAGAAGACAGTGTAAGGCTCCAGGGGGGGGGAAATTAAGCCTATGCAGTGGTTGTGTTGCACAAGGTGGAGGAGGAGGGGATGAGTGGGCCAGGCGGCTTGGGAGAAGGCTGGCGGTGATGTGAGGTGAATAAAAGGAAAAAGGTGTGTACGGACGGACGGGTCGACTGGGTAGAAAGCAAGTCAGTCCTCGGGGTATCGTGTGCACCTGAACGTACCAGCAAGAGGAAGGCGATGAACAAAAATATGCCGAGTCCCAATGAAAGGAAGGATTTACGGCGATGTGGGCGAGGGCAAGGGCAGGACCGGCAGGTCGAGGTTTATATGACATGAGACGAGACGAACACAGGCAAGAGGCACACAGAGCACAGGCACAAGCACAGGCACAAGTACAGGCAGCACCTAGTCTAGTTGGAGTACATACGGCTGCATGTCGTCCTACTACTCGGTAGACTACTGTGGCACCGCACGGGACAAAAGATTACACACGAGTACCTCGTCGATGCGGTACTGTGCAGGGGAAACAGAGGGTCGGCGATCAGGACAAGGATGGGGGGGCCGGACGCACATGGATGGCCCGCTCAGGCACGGAACGGAGAGTGTCCCGTCAAGGCTCAGGCTGTGTGGCTGTTGGTCTCTTCTGGCGGCTGAACCCGCAGTACATGAAGATCACACCCAGTGCCTGAGTCAAATCCCTCATCGGTTCTGGTTCTGGGCGCCCACCGACACGCGGTTTGGGGGCAAGAGAGGGGCGCCTGGCTACTGTATCCGTACAAAGCATGTGCGTGTCAGCAGCACCGTATGTGTTGTGGATGTACATGCGTGCGCATACGGAGTAATCAATTTGATTGATCAGTCCGCGGGCACGGATCCGACTGACTCCCAGCCGAAGCTGTCACAAATGATGGGTGACCCGACCTGTCCGGACCCAGTTCTTGCCCAGCCCGGCGAGCTGTTGTCCCCGTCAAGCAAGCAAACTGAAACCCGAGGGATCGATCTTGCGTGCCTAGGTACGTAGGCACGCAGGTCCTACTTGCTGTAGGAACAGCAGCCGAGGTCACGGAGCCGAGCCAAGCCCCTGCTGCAGGAGGCGGTGTTGTTGATGATGATGTCGGGCATGGTGGGGGCGATGATATCGGCGTTGTGCAGGTGCTGCTGCTGTCACCAGGGTTGTCGCAGCAAGCAGAAGCAACAGCGAGCAGCTGATTGATGGCCGAATGCAGCCCAGGGCTGTCAGGGCTGGGGCCACCCAGAGCAACGGGAATCAATCGAATGTCGCTTGCTGGTTTCAGCAGCTGCAGGGTGTGGGACCTGGGTGCTGGAGCCTCAAAGTGACAGGTGCTTTCCCTCGTGCCTCGTCGAGCTGTGTTGCCGAGCATTCTACCCCTAGCTAGTCTGGTGTGGTGTGGTCTGGTTCGTCTGGAGTGCCTAGGCCTGTCCGTCAGTCAGTCATCTGTCTTTCTGTCAATCAGTCAAGTGATGTCTGGGCCGTCTGTGCCTTCTTGCTGCTTGCCCGGCGGGCCAGTCTGTCTCTGTTTGGGCAAGCTGCTAATTCCTACTGGTAGCCAGACAAAGATGGGACGAAAAATTAGCACCTCGCTTCGATCCCTCGTCCCGGTCCAGAATTGTCCATCGAGCCGACGGCGTGATTTGCTCGCGTGTCGAGCCCCGGGCACTGGGTCCTTAGGCCTGGGTCCTGACTGACGGCAGTTGATGCCGTCTGCCTTCTGCCCGTTGTCTCTTGTCTCTTCCTCTCTCCCCTTCTGTCTCCATCTCCGTCTCGTCTCCATCTCCTCCGTCTTCTCCACGTAAACTGTCAGACCGCGTCGAGCCTTCCACCCTTCTTACCACGTCAGAGGCTTTGGCTCCACATAATGGCACTGCCATGACCATTTGCGGCAAACAGAGGAGATGCTGTAGATTATTTTACGAGACACGCGAGGGGACAGGATGATCACCATGATGCCTGCAGGTGCAGATCCAGTCCGTAAAGGGTCTGCGGGCCGCGTCTGGATTGCCCCAATCTCGTTCAGCAGTCTGAGTAACGTAACCGTCGGCTCAACCCCTTGCAGAACGGTCCGGAACCTCAACGCCTGAATTGGCAACAACGAACCCAAGGCAACAACGCCTTGACACGATCGCCTCCTTCCCTCCTTCTCTCCCCACTCGCTCTTCGCTCGCTAGGTGCCGTGTCTGCGTGTCCACCCTCCACTCCCCTTCTTCAGCAGTCAGGTCTCGCACTACCAAGTACATGCGCATGCACGCTATGTACTTGCCCGCAGCGGGTGACGAGTCCACGATACCTACTCTGGCCATAGTCTGGCTGCAACCGTTCCAGTTGCTGACGACCAATTTCATATAGTTGCAGTCGCAGTTCCATTTCCAAGACCACACTGTAAACCACTCGCATCTGTGATCCTCTGTCCGACATGACACCCTTTTTATCAAAAAGAGCCGCGGCAAGCAAGAGAAATTGCAGTAGTCCATCTTCACGTCGGTACAGAGTCCGCCGGGAGGATTGCGAGGACGGACCACCCACCCGGCCACCCACATCTACCCTGAGCTTGAGCAGGGGTCTCATGCAGCAATCTGCAAGGCACCGAATAATCCCTGCTAGACCTTCCCTGACCACACCACCGAATCATCGACGTCCTCTTGACACGCTGTGGTTTGCTCAGGTTCCCGGGCGGTGGGAAGCCGCTTGCACCGCCGAGAGAACGAGACCGAAACCCCACAGCCGTTGCACGCACGCACATGTACGGAGCGCATGCCATCAGGTCCATCCACCCGTTTATCTCCACAGACAGAAATGACAGAAATGGGCGCACCACACAGTAAAAATCAAGCACGACAAACGCGCACCAGGCGGAGAACGCGTTGCCTTCGCGGTACTGTCCTGTCTGTAACCCGTACGTACGTCGTGCAGATCCGAAACGAAACCTGCCTCGGTCAGTTCACTCGTCGTCGGCTTCGAGACAACCGCATATGACTGGCAGGGCAGAACTGGCTCGTCTGCTTCCCATCCGCGCCTGCAATCTCTACGGCCGTTGTCTGTGTGTGCCAGCCCCAAAAGTTCGGTACCGATACAAGCATCTACCTGTGGCATCATTTAAACTTTGACTCCGCGGGTGGTCCCACTGGAAATGGATCTTGGAAACGTTGCGACCTTGAAGATTCTTTGGACCGAAATTGCAAATAACATGGGACGAAGACCAAGGATCCCTCCCTCGGGATCCCTCTTCCCATTCCCCGCCGCCCGATCTGGAGCACACTTGGTGCCGTCGTACCGTGCTCCGGAACTACTTCCTATACTGTATCGCGCCTGGCACGACTCGTCCCGTTGAGTTCCCCGGTCGGAGGAAAAACGCGAAGCAGAACTGCTCACTGCCAACGAGGCGAAAGACTGCTTGCTTGGCTGTCGCAATCCGACGAATTTGCCGACACGCCGCTCTTCTGAATCGCTTGATTACGCCCAGCCCACACGTACTCGACAAGCAGGTGGGGCGGTCCGACATTGTTATTGCACACACGGCAGGACGTCCCAGTCCAATGGGCGCGGCGCCCGGCGTCTCGGGATGGCGAGCGACCGCAAGTTGCTCCCTTGCTCGAGAAAGATGCAGGATTCGCTTCTGGGTTGGAGATGCGTCGAGAATCACGGGCAGGATCGCAGGATCGCAGACAAGGCGCTTGCCGCGGGTGATTGGCACTCCTTCCAAGGTCCGTTCCGAGCGAGCGGATCTGGGAATCTCTGACAGCTTGGTTCATCCCCACACTGGGCGTGCTGACCGGGCTGGGCCGCCGGCTCTCGACCTGTCAGACGGTAAATTCCATCTCGCGAGAGGGAGGCACTTGCGAGGCCATAGGGCCACGCACATAAGCCGGGCACAACTTTTGCTGATCACCAAGTGCATGGAACTTGATGCAAGATATGATTCGACTGAGACCAAGATCAGGCGGGGCCATCATTCCATGCACACATGCTGTATAGTCTGGCTAGCGTCGTTGCCACTTCCCCGTGTGAATAAGACGAAGCCACTCGCCACGAGGACTTGCGAAATTGCATGCAAACATGCCTTCACAATTTCTCCTGATTCGCCAGGACCGATTCCAAAGTCAACTTCGTGTCGCCGTCAAATTTACTCAAGCGCTCTCCCGCCTCACCCGCCTCTGATCGAATTAGCTCTTCAATCTTGCTCGAACGCGCTGTGAACCGCGCTTTAAACGGCAGTGGGCGTATGTTCTCGCTGTCATTATAGGCGAAAGCACTCAGTTGAACTGGGTTGCCCTGATTTTTCGCAACGTATGGTCAGCAACAAACGGTTCTCTACATCCACAACGGACAGAGTGCAGTCGTGACATCTGCGCGCAATGTCCAGATCGACCATGGGAAGTCATCATCATCGCCAAAGGGCACTCACGTTCTCGTCAAGCCCCGGTTCGACCTTGAACGCCCAGAGCAACCTCGCCAGCACCATCAATACACTCTGGTCTGCCAGAGGCTGTCCAGAGCACTGCCTCCTCCCCCATCCGAAGGCATTGTGGCCCCTGCTATTGGGGTACTCAAAAGCCAGCCCTCCCGGAAGGTTGCCTAGGTATCGCTCAGGTCTCACCGTGTCGGGCTCAGGGAAGTCGCCCGGGTTCCGATGTATCGCCCACGTATTGCAGGTCAGCTGTGTGCCTTTGGGGATCAGGTAACCCCTGTAAGTGTCGTCGCAGACTGGCGCGTGAGGGATACCCCCGAGGATTGTGACTGTCCGCCAGCGCATGATCTCTCGGGCTAACGCGCTGGTATATGGCAGGCGACCGCCGTCGAGGTCTTCCCAAGTGGGAGACCTGGCTTCCCCAAGCACAGACTCCATCTCGGCCTGGGCTTTGGCCTGTACTTCTGGGAAGAGGCACAGGGCAAGGACGGTGGACGTCAACGTCCCGCTCGTGGTGTCAACACCGGCGCCGAGCAGACTTTTCAATGTAAGTGTGTGAGTCTCCACAGGATATACATCATCTACACTTACTTGGTAGTCAAAGCAGACACTTCATCATCACTCAGACCAAGAACAGGCTGCTTCTCCAGGACAGCTTTTGCAAAGCTCGGGTTCGGATTGTTCGCAGCTGCCTCCTTGTTGAGGGCGAGGAAGTACTTCGCTAAGTGTGACGAGATCGTCCTCACGATAGTGGGAAAGGCGTACAGCCAGGCTGGTAGATCAGCAAGCCAGGGCAGGGACTCGACCAGCAACCAACCCGGGATAACATAATTTACCACAGCCATCGTCTCCAAAGCCTTCTGGCAGACGTAGTCGTTCTTCTTCGCGATCCGCCTACCCCAGCCGATGATAGATACGACGGAAACAGAATACCGCTCGATAGACATGACATAATCGTCCGGATCAGTGAGGAACTCTAGGGTCAAGATCTTGGACTCATCGCCCTGGAAGGACCGGTGGTCTCGCACCACGTGACTGCCGACAATGGAGTGCTTCATCTAGGGTCAGAGGCGAAGTTCCCTGTGCCGATACACTCCAGATGGGGCATGGACTCACCGTGAGCTTCCTGTGCAGCCTCCACTGGTCACCATACACAAGCGTGGCCTGGTTCGTCGTCGCGGACCCTGTCAGCTCCCCCATCGCCACGAAGCGCGGCCGCGACGAGTAGACGTCCGCGCGCTTCTCTAATAGGTCCGACGCCGTCCACGCATCGTTGAGGACGATAACCGGCCGGCTTCCCAGCCAGATCGTGATCATGGGGTTGCCGTACCACCGGCTCCATTCCTCAAACTTCACCCACGGCTGGAAGTATGGTATGCGAAAGTGGTTGCCGATGACGGGCAGCGGGAAGGGTCCCGGCGGTAGCTTCCGGCGCAGGAGTAGAACACGGATGTAGTTGTAACTGACTATGCAGGTGAGGGCTAGTGCGCTGAGGGCGACGAGGCGGGCTGGTAGCTGGAGCAGCCCGGCCGAGTCCGGTGTCAGCAGCATTGTGGCTGTGATGATTTGATTCGAGGGGCAAGCGCTGATGTGAAAAGAAAAGCAGTATGAACTTGGATGCTTTTGTTACACGGCATAAAAGGAACCGACAAAGGTCCCCTCGTATTTATATATGTACAGGTGGCATGGGCCAAGGCGAGGCGGATAGGAGATGCCTGTATGATGAATGTCCGCCCAAGTGATAACCCCGTCCGTCTCCAGGTAGAAAAAGCCAGTCCAGTCTGTCGAAAGCTGCCCAGGCGGGCTGGCATGCTTTCAAGTGTGGTGATCAACAGTAGAGGGTGGCGCAAATCTGGTGGGAAGATGAGTAGGGGGGACGCCAGTATATCCCAAATCGAACGTAGGGTGCGGGGTGCAGATGATGGACCCGAACTTGCATCGTCGCAGTCGTGCTTATGCAGGGTGAGACGATGCAAGCTTCTTCCCTTCCCCCACCGCTGGCTCGGCATATGCCTATTCGGAGTGGTCGGCCTCTATCTCGTGACCGTGGACAAGACGGCAGAAGATAACAGCTTTAGTTGATGCGGTGGGTATCACTGAGATCATGAGAAGCGTCTGACGAGCTTGTGGGAGTTATTGGTTGGTATTGATGTGGTGACTTCTTGGTAAGTCTTGGCATTTCTTCAATGCAGAGATATACTTGTTGTGTACGGACGCAGAGCACTGGGCCTCGCTAAGTCATCTTTCCCAAGTCTGTTACCAACCTGGACTTGACTCAAGAATGTTGCACAGCTGACAGGAAACCCAGAGGAGCCATTCATAGATCATAATCCCGTGCTCCGGATCTTACGGAAGCTTTTCCCATCACGTCGCTTTCTCTGAAGTCCGAACATATGGGGTGTCATGTTCTGCTTCAAGCCTCTGCTGTTGACATACTAATAAGAATGAATACCTAGGTACGAGATTCGCACCTGCAAAAAAGAAGAGTACAACAGTACATCAACTCTCACCATGACTACAGCCAACCGTACTTAAGTAGCACAACACCTAAGCCTACTTCACACACGCACACCCAACACCTACAGGTATATAAATTAGGCGTGGCTGTTAGCTGTGGGTGTTGGGTATATGAATTCTTATGTGGTTTAGTGCTGGCGATGTACTGGTGTACCCTCCGTTTTCGCAGGTGCGAATCTCCGTATTCAAAAGAAGGGGGTAGAAAACATAATTGCAACAACACCAATGTACCTTGATTGTTATCTGTGGAGCTATCGGGTTACTCAGGATATTCCCCATCACCACATGATGCGTTATATTTTGCAAATATAGTGTGGCAGTCATAATATCATGTTGATTGATATACTCTCTCACAACGGAGGAGTGCGGTGTTTCTGACTTGTATCCCAGCGCTGTATCATATCCGACACATCAGGTTTACAACATGAATCATCTCTCAGTTCCTCAACATAAGAAAAAGTCGTTGCCCAAATCAATGATCATAGCGGGATTCACCTCAAGGGCCCCTCATCCGCTTTCTGCTCAACAGGTGTTATGATGCTAGAGTTGTGGCTAAGCCTGTCCCTCCCCGCCGGCGCCCGCGCAGGCGGCCAGGGCGGCAGCTCCGTATCACTCCTTGAGCCCGCCGTCGCCGTCTCGGGCCTCCGGAGATTGGCCTCCTCATCGTTTCCGGCGACCCGCGTCTCGGAGACGGTTTGCAGCGACTTGTCCAGCTTAGCCAGCTGCGCGCCCAGCCACGACTGCCTGGTCTGGATCGGCGGCACCGCCTTGCGAGACGGCCGAGACCCGATTGTCGGCAGGGGGATGTGGTGGTGATGGTGGCCTGGAGCCGCCTCGTCTGGTGTTCCCGTGGTCTGCCTTGTTGACTGGGCGAATATGCGGTTGAAGAGCGGTTTCAGCGTCATTATGGAGGCGCAGACGATGGCCGTGTTGATTTCTATGAGGGACCAGTAGATAGTCTCCACGCCCGTGTAACTGTAGTCAAGGCCATTTTGGATGGTGGCAAGCAGTACGATGCGTATTATCGAGACAATGCAGATGCTGTGGTTGATTGTCAGTTGCCAAAAGGAGAGACCAGTGCAACATGTGGGGAGACATGACGAACAAGAAACCAAACGAGAAGACTATTGAGAGCACTATCTTCTGGTCTTTAGGTGCTCGTATTGACCAGACAACAGGCAGTGGCAGCAGGAAGATGAGAAAATCTGTCCCTATCTGCACCCCGGTGAGACCATAGTAGACCTCGTTTGAATGGCAATATGTAGCTTGCACACTGCCGTCCCAAAATGCGTTCAGAGGGATGCAGGCCGTAAAGTCGAGAATGAGATTGATTGTGCCAGTAAGTATGACAACTACCATGAAGCCCAAGAGCACTTTCCTCGTCCAGTCAAATGTCAGGGTCCGCAAGTACAGCAGCAGGACGCTGACTTTGGAGAGAGACAGGCTACATGTGTAGAAAAGGATGGTAAACCATGATGCCTGTGACACGCGATGTCAGCATTACACTCGCAAGACCATATACTTCATACATCACATGAGCAACAAGCCTACCTCAAGCATGGGCACGAAGTTCTGCGGTGGAATTGCAACGAAGTGTCTCCCTAGCCCTAGACCCGCCATGACAGTGAAACCGATGCTCTGCGCGAGGGAGAAGAACAAGGCCGCCAAGATGACCCAGTCCTCAGGGCCGAGTAGCTTCATCAAGCTCCCTCTGAGGTACATGCGACTGGCTACGACCACGGCTGATATCAGCCATGTTAGAACAGCACATGCTATGATGTTGCCTTGGCGCGACTCGCTGAGGTCGTAAACCCCATTGTCCTCAGTGGACATTGCTTGCGTTGCTGCGACTCAAGCAGTAACACACAGACAGGATCCTCCCTGTCCCATGTAGAGAGGCCGCTCGTCAGTGGTACGCCTGGGGACCGAGAACCATCGTTCTTCCTTGTCGGTTCGAGTACTGCGAGGATAGGAGGTGGGGGTGTACTCTATAAGGGACATCCAAAAGAAACCCCTGGGATGTCGATCCTGCAGTGACAGATGCCGGACTTGCAGGAAGCGATCTGGGGTAGTGAGAGAAGTGAGATATGACAGGTGAAAAGGCCAGAGAAGTCAAAGAAACGCAAAGCCCAAGAGGTGGGAGTTCATGTGGGCAGCGAGGCCATGTCTTTCGGCCGTGATGCGCGTCTCATCATTACGATGCGGCATCCACAGGCCACACACACCGCTGCGCAGAAGTGGGCGGGAAAGAGCTTTGCCTCCCTCCAATCGCCGAGTAGACAGCAAAAATGGGACGCGCGGGAAGACCAGCCCAGCCAGCTGCTACTAGAGGGCACGCTGCCACAATGATGGGGCCGACGTAGGTCTGTGTGGTGGAAGTCTCCGGCATTGGCAGGCGGGTGTTGAGGGGTCTGTAGAGGGGTTCCGTCGATGGTCCAGCCGTTGTTCTTGATCTTCAAACGCAGGAAAGTGGGAATATCAAAGCGCCCTGGAGTCGTCCCACATTTGATCGATGGGTCTCGATTTATTAGACCTTGATAGGAAGCGCAGCCGAGATGAGCCCTCTGGTTGTCTCCAGATATCTGGGCCCCTAGCTCTATCGAGATCCCCTCAGGGCTGTCAGTTCGAAGATTTTTTGTGGAAGCGAGCCCCCAGCTGCCGACCCATCACGGGGTCCCGGCGATCTAGTCAGTTGTGATCGTGCCTGGGCTGATGTGGTGACAGCCTCACTTCGTAGCTAGCCCCGGCTCGTGTGTATCTCCCCCCAGCCATTTCCAAACAAGTACTATTTAGTACTGTCTAGCCTCAACTTCCGGTCTCCCCTCGAGCCCAGTGAGCTTAGCTGTTGGCCATCTAGACGGCCATCTACGACGGAAGGTTTGTGTCAATCTTGCATGGGGCCTTGGCAGCGGAGCCGGCACCCTCTCAGGAAGAGTGGGCCATGAAAGGGCCCGGGCGCGATTTTCACGATCTTGGTTGCACATGCCTCCCTTTCAATCAACTGATGAATGGCTCGGCCGACTTGATCGATACAATGTCCATCTACACATGGACAAGCCGGTCCTGACTCTAAATATGGCTGACGGCGGAAACTAGGCATTGTGGCTTCGTGCGGTACCAGGTGATTATCTACCTTTACTACAATAGGCACTGGCTGAGGACGCCGCTATTGCTTGGCCCCATGGAAGCATACGGAGGATACTGAGTCAAGCAACAGTCTTCCCATACCCCCTGTCGCGCCCCATTCGATCACCACTCTTTCGGGGCCCCACCACCATTTGTCTTTCATCAACAAGTGTCAAATCCCCCATTTCAGTTTCTGTCGAAGCCTCGGGAAAACAACTGAATACTTGGTGTACGTCGTGATCCTGAGAGGTACGCAGAACTTGGGCGATCACGTTCATAAGACAGCAAATGATTTGACAAGATTTTTTTGAAGAGTTGGGAGGACTACTTGATTTCAAATATTTTGTTACTCATCAATTTGTAGGTAGTACAACAAGCAAAGATTAGCAATAGCAAAGTCCAGTGAACAAACCTTCCCAGTCATTTACTCCAAGCTGACAGCTCTAGAATTCATTCCAAAGGGGTTATTCCAGAGGTTGTCCCAGAGGAGGCCATCCCAGGGAAGGCTGTCTTACGGGAGGCTATCCCACGGGAGGCTATCCCACGGGAGGTTATCCCAGGGGAGGTTATCCAACGGGAGGCTATCCACTAGGAGGCTATCCACTAGGAGGCTATCCCACGGGAGGTTATCCCAGGGGAGGCTTTCCCACGGGAGGTTATCCCATGGGAGGCTATCCCACAGGAGGTTACCGATAGGAGGTTATCCCAGGGGAGGCTATCCCATGGGAGGCTATCCCATGGGAGACTATCCCAGAGGAGGTTGTCCTAGGGAGACACTATCCCAGAGAATGTTATCCTAAAGGAGGTTGTCCCAGAGGAGGTTGTCCCAGGGAAGACTATCCCAGGGAGTGACATCCCAGAGTAAACAGGAGGTTGTCCCGGTAGAGGATATCCCGTTCGAGCAAGTCCTAGTAGGGAGCCGAGTGTTTGTGGTCGAGCACTTCTTCTATGTTGCAACGAGCATCGTTCACAGAGGATTGGCTTTGAATAGACGGGGCAACGACGTGCAATGTCGATAGTTCGTAGCTTGCGTTCAACTGTCAGCTGAGGCTGCATGCATGCTCTTCGCAGTGACTTACTAGCTAAGCAATCTGACCCATTTCCTCCCACAATCATTATGCTAATTGACGCCATACGCGGCGTTCACAGCACTGGCCAGCACAAGGCCCCTCGTGCCTGCCATAGCCGGTAAACTATCTGCGCCTGCCTAACTGGGTCACGCCCTCAAGAAATGAGATCGGCCACGTTCATGGGCATCTCGTCAATCTGGGTCGAGTAGTACACTGCGGCTAATCAGCAAGGGCCCACAAATCCAGATTCCGAGGAACTCACACTCAATGTCCCGCAGAATGCGCACGTCCTCGCTTGTAACGAAGTTGATCGCAACACCCTTGCGTCCAAATCTTCCAGATCGGCCGATACGGTGGATGTAGTTCTCACGATTGCTGGGAAGGTCGTAGTTGATGACCAGACTGACTTGCTGGACGTCGATACCACGAGCCCACACGTCAGTGGAAATGAGCACACGGCTGTTGCCCTGTCGGAAGTCCTGCATGATGCTGTCCCGCTCCTTTTGCGGCATATCACCGTGCATGCTGCTGACAGTGAAGTTGGCCTCGCGCATCTTGTCGGTCAGCCAGTCCACCTTGCGTCGGGTATTGCAAAAGATGACAGCTTGCGTGATGGTCAAAGTGTCGTAGAGATCGCACAGAGTGTCAAACTTCCAGTCCTCCTTCTCGACGGCGATGAAGTACTGCTTGAGACCCTCGAGGGTCAATTCGTCACGCTTCACAAGGATGCGGACGGGGTCGGTCATGAACTTCGTTGTCATGTCGAGCACATCGTATGGGAGGGTAGCGGACACAACCACGACTTGGGTGGCAGGAGGGAGGTATCGGTACACGTCGTAGATCTGCTCTCTGAATCCCTGGTTCAGGAGCTCATCGGCTTCGTCGAGAACCAGCATCTTAATGTGGCGGGTGCGCAGATGCCTGCGTCGGATCATGTCGGCGACACGACCAGGGGTTCCAGAAACGATGTGCTGGCCGTAGTCCAGCTTGCGGATGTCCTCGCCGACGTTTGTTCCTCCGATGCATGCATGGCATTGTACGTTCATGTAGTCGCCGAGAGCCATGACGACGCTCTGAATCTGGGTGGCCAACTCGCGTGTTGGGGAGAGGACAAGTGCTTGGGTTTCGCGGACGGCCGTATCGATGACTTGGAGCATACTAATGGAGAAAGTCGCAGTCTTGCCCGTTCCGGATTGCGCCTGGGCAATTGTGTCACGGCCCTTGCAGACTTGGACGATGGCACGGGACTGAACAGCCGAGGGGGACTCGTAACCGTAAGCGTAGATTCCACGAAGAAGGGACTCTGCCATGCTGGGTCAGCGTTCGTTGCCCAAGGAAATGCGCGTGATGCAAGACTGAGCCTTACCCTTCAGCGACATGGACTCGAAGGTAGGATGGACCGTGACCTCCTTGGAGGTGTTGAACTCCATCCTCTCCTCAGCCTTGCGGTCAATGCCACTTGCTTCAGCCATTTTGAATTCCTGACGATGCTTTGGGTGCCAGTTGACTGTTTCGGGGGCCGTTGGCTTTGTTGGATTGCTGATAAGTTTTGGCGCAAAGAATGAATGAAGTTGCAAGTCGGCCTGGGCTACGCGCCTGCAGGTGAGCAGGCTAACTAGCAAATTCCTGCAGGGATGGTCAGAAATGCGGGAGCTTATCTTATCGGAAAGTTAGCTTGGCTGGCCCGTGCCCCAAGAACAACTTCAAGAGTCCCGACGAGGAAACAACCTACTAAATTCGTGCGATTTCAGCTTGAGACGTGCAGTGGGCAGGACGGGCGAAACTGACAAATTTCCCACTTCTGACACGCAGACATCAAGATGCTGTTGGAGGAGCAGCGATACATTGCCGAGGACCTCGAGCGCCTCGAGCAGGGCGTCGCAGATCGCATTGGCGAGGAGCCCAAGGTGGTACGTGATGGCCTTCTTTGCCCGGATCCCCTACAAACCAAGCTGACCAAGTGCCCCACGACGCAGATCCGCGATCGCCTCAACCGAGACCATGAGGTATCTCAGCTCCTTGACCAGATACAAAAGCAATCCGAAGAGATGTTGTCTTTGTATCGCGATGCTAATGGCCTCCGATCTAAAGAGGTCCTGCAGATTGGCAGCGGTGACCCTTTCGAAGAGTTCTACAAGCAGGTGACCGAAGTGAGGGAGCATCACGCGCGATATCCCAACGAGCAGGCTGAAAATTCCGAAATCCGCTACCGGCAGCGCAAAACGGGCGACGAGCCCCTCCCCTCCCTTGTCGATGCCATGTTCTCTGGTGAGGAGGCCTACGGACGCTACTTCGACCTACACGCGTGCCACGAGGCATACATCAACTTGCCCAACGTCAAGCGTCTCGCATACCTGCAGTACCTTCAAATATTCGACAACTTCGCCCCGGGCCACGGTGGCGTCAAGAGGGCGGACAAATTGACGGACCAATACTTCAAGTACGTTGGCGAGGTGGCACAGTACCTGGAAAGTTTCATGCGCCGGACGCGGCCGTTGGAGAACGTCAGCAAGGTTCTCGAGTCGTTCGATAAGGAGTTTGAAGAGGCGTGGGAGAAAGATGAGGTCGAGGGCTGGGCAAATGAGTCGGCTGCCGCTACTGTGGCAGCAAAGGAGTTGAGCACTGCTGACGCTGTATGGTGCGATGCTTGCGAGAAGGAGTTCAAGAACGAGAATGTCTACAAGGGACATTTGAACGGGCGAAAGCACATCAAAGCAGCGCAAGCCCTGGCGCAGAGACAGGAAGGCGCCGCAGATGCCGCAGTTGCCTCCGGAAGATTCTCCGCGACAAGAATGAAGGAGCGCGCGGTGGCCGAGCGGGAGTTCAGAGTGAAGCGCCTCGCCAGCGCAATGAGCACAGAGCGAGAAGACACCCGGGTCAATGTGGAGCGGCGGCAAGGAATGACGGAGAGGGAACGGCAACAGGAGCTCGACAACCTATTCAGTATGGCAGAGCAACCACAACAGGTCGCCGAGTCGAATGACCCTGAAGGAGAGGACGGCGAGGAGAAGATCTACAACCCTCTGAAGCTGCCGCTCGCCTGGGACGGCAAACCCATTCCGTTTTGGCTTTACCGTCTACACGGTCTTGGTGTGGAATTTCCATGCGAGATTTGTGGAAATTTCGTCTACATGGGCCGCCGAGCCTTCGAGAAGCATTTCAACGAAGCACGGCATATTTATGGCCTGAAGCGGCTTGGCATCAACGACACCCACCTTTTCCGAGACATCACGGGCATCGAGGAAGCGCTGAAGCTCTGGGACAAGAGGCAGCGTGACAAGAAGGCGAACAAGATCGAGGACGGCAGCGTTGTTCAGATGGAAGATGCTGAAGGCAACGTCATGCCGGAGAAGGTGTACTATGACTTGCAGAAGCAAGGTCTGCTGTAAAGGAACGTAGGCAGCGTTAGATTCTCCAGAATTTGCAAGGAGGCTACAGATGGCACAAATAAAGAACAACAAAACGTCCTAGTTTTAGGTCCTCGAGTCAAATCGGTCCCGCTTTGCATCAGATAACTAGAGATACTAATGGAGTCTTGAGGTGCTGCTCGGATATACTCGGAGCCTTGCAGGCTTCAGGCAAGGCTACTGAAGGTATCCACAGGTTGTATGAGAATAGTGAGAAGACAACCTTTGAACACGCGTTCCTCAATTTGTACTTCCTCTTGCATTTGTGTTTTGGGGAAGACCCTCGCATCGAAGAACAGGCCGAGATCTTCGCGCTTCGAACCCTGCTTCTGGTCTATGGATGTTGGTTAACTAGTGGAATAGCTGTATTGATATCTGTTCGGTTTAACTTGGGAGCATGAAGTCAGGGCAAGCTGATCCGATACAAGTGATTCTTTGCACACGATCACTATGGCAGGTCGCCTCTTTTTCCTTTTCTTCGTTTTGTTCGCCATTCACTGCCAATCTGATCACAACCCCGAGTGAAGTTGAATACTACCACTTTCCTTCATCCTTCATTTCCATTCAGTGTCTTGCCCTGTATCTCCCCCCACCCCTCGCTCTCAGCCACCTCTATTTGCCGGACCAAACATATCAGGTGGGCCTTACCTTGGAGACCACATAAATCCCGGATTGAGACAAGCTGTTGCCCATTGACGACTATCAAGCAGAGCCATGGACCCAAATGTCCGCGAGGTCAGTAATGCTTGGCTGAAATGATGGGCTGGAGAATAGAATCCTTCGCTGAAGCAGTTGGATACTGACGTCCAGTCCGTTACAGAAGGAAGCCTTCGATTGGGAAGTCGTCGGCGTGGATCTTGACGACATCGAGGTCCCCTTGACCAACCCCAACGACACACCCGCCCATTTGGCACGAGATCCACAGGCCCTTGCGATGCCTTCGGACAGCGACTTTGAAAGCATCTATCTGCGCCCCATCGATACGTCAATCGAGTCGACTTCCATCTTTGACCGGTTCCCTGAAGCTTTCATGGACGAGAAACCCGACAACTTTGGGTCGCATCTTGTCCATGAAGCTAGCGACAGTGCTTCCGTCTCCTGCCAACTCCCTGAACCTCTTGTTGTTGGGCAGGATCAGCTCCCATATTCTTGGATGGTCCAGAATCCGGGGCAAATCGCTGAGGGTCTACACAGCAACTTTCCTCGTCCCGGATACATCAAACCCAAACCAAACAGCAACTCTCTGAGCAACGTTGATGGCGAGACGCACATGGAAGTGGAGTTCAAGCGAGCAATCCTGGATCCCTACGAATACTTCTTTCGGGGGACTGCTTTCTCTTGTATCATGGGCATTAACAGCCAAGGATTGTAAGTCGGTCTTACTGTATCGGTAATGATGGAGTTAATTCTGGCACAGGTGGATCTTGCCTCGCTAACTGAGACTTCTCACAACAGAATCCATCCTACTCTTCTCGCAACCCTCATCGGTCGACTCTTCAATGGCGAAGCTCGCTTCCTACATGTATTCAACAGGTTCTTCATGCCTCCAGGATTCCGCATCGAGCCCACAACCCGGCGTGCCTTTGTACGCGATTGCCTTGATCAGATGGGCCACCACTTCGACACACACCCGATCCACGCGCGCGACCCCAACTTCATCATGCTGGCCAAGATCATGCGCTACTTGGCTTTCAGCCGGGCCCACAACGGCATCTTCGTGGACGAGATCGTCGGCCAGCTGGTCTGCACCTCGGACGGACGAGAGTTCAAGCCCGTCCCCGGCGGACACATGATGCTTCGCCGCCCGAAGCTAACGCCCCTTTTCCTGAGCCGACGAGGCGAGTGGTGGCCTTTCAAGAACTTGCCTTGGCGGGAGGCGGACCAGCTGGGCCTGTACAGCGCGCGCAAAGCAAACAAGAGCAATCCCGGCGCCACTGTGGACCCGCGGCTTCTGGGTGCCAGGGGCCTACACAGACCCTGAGCGTGAGCGATGATGCGGGGGTCTTGGGTCAGCGGCTTGTGAGCCTGGGTGGTGATCTGAGTGCGCAGCGTCCGCGCTGTGATATCGGTCGGTACATGACTACGGATCATAAGGTCTCAATCCAAGTCTGGAGCTTTGGCAGGAAGACGGGTGGTGATTCTGCATTGTAGTCAGTAATCGGGAGTGGCAAAAAGCTCCGAGGGCGAGCTTTGTGGACAAGGCCAAAGATATATGCCAGGTATGCTAAGTGTCGGCCTGAGCCGCGACGAACGCCCCAATGTGAGCCATCCGCTCCGAGTCTTGATAGACCCATCTCCCAGAATGACGTGCTCCCCCACGTTACAGTGCTGCTCATGCTCTTTCGTCAAGTTGTGATGATATTATCCACTATCCACAAAGTGAAATGCGGTTTGGTTTTTTCATTCTGTCAAAAAGCCATTCAGTCGTCCGCCCTTTTCCTCGGCGATGGGCTACTAGCAGTACATCAAGAGCCGGCTCCAGTCAGACGACCGAGTTCCCAAATTACATTTTTATTGCATGGACTTGTCTAATTTAGTCTTGAATCCTTCATAGTGCCCGAATCCTGCCTCATCGATAGCGATGCCACGGATGTTATCGAGTACATCCAGGGTACCATTGCCGTGACGCGTTGTTTTGTCTTGTACACTTGTATCGAGCCTGTCCTAGAGTCTCACCTCCTCTGGGGTGACCTTCGCTGGAGTAACATCCTCTGGGATAAACTTCTTTGGGAGCTTCAAATCTCTGTCATTGATTTTATCTAGAATCCCTCGGACTGGGCACATTCTGCTGCATTTGAACCACAAGTGCAAGAACCCAGACTTTCCATCGCCGACAACTGTTTCCAGGCCAACAGGCTCGGCTCCCTTCCCTTTACGTTCTCATGAAGGTCAATTTTCAGTCGTCTCATCTCTAATTAATTAGAGCTAGCTCGTGGAATCATGATAGCTGCCAACACACAGACGCTTGTGACCTACGCAACTGTCAATAGAAGCTCATGCATTGCTCAACAAGGGAACAACGTACCGACATAACAACGAAGGGCAATTCGAGCCACATGTCTCCCTTTTTGTGTACATTGACAAGGAGGTTTCGGGAAATGGGCCACATGATGAGTTGACCAATCGTCTCCGCAACCAGGACCGTACCATAAAGTCGTCCACGGAGTTCTGGCCCCGCCAGGGAAGTGACATATGACAACAGGGACACTCTCAAGCCAGAGCCCGTGAAAAATACCACAACAGCTGCAATGATCAGTAAAGGAACACAGTTTTCCTCGCAAATTCTCAAATACCGACTCACCAATGGTTCGTGATGCGACAGTCGTAGTCGATGTCATAAAGGCGCCGCTAATGGCCATGAGTAAAAGGCTGCCACGGATTATCCAAGTGTTGATCTTAGCCTGGCGTATTCTGAAGCGTCTCTGCGCGAAGGAAATAGCCCACGGAGCGAAAAATGCAAAGAGCACAACCCTGAAGATTTCGCCCGAAAAGATGGTAAGGAGAACATGCTGTAACGTCTCGTCTAGACGGCGATTCACGAGCAAGTACGGGATGAGTGCCTGCAACGCAGTCTGTGCAAATGCTGGCAGAGTGAATGCGACTAGGATGAATAAGACTTTGCGTGATCTCAGCAGCGCGAGGAAGTTCGTTTGTCGAGAGGCCTGGTCTGGCAAGACCACTGTTGCTTCATTTGTATGGGGTGATGTTGTCGACTCAGTATCTTCGGGATGCCCTGAATCATCTCGAATTGTAGACTCATCCACATATTTCAGGGCCACAAAACAGCCACAGAGAAATACCAGCGATATTGACACCCCGAGGTAGGGTAATGGCAGGGCAGCGATAAAAGCAATGGTCGGAAAGATAGTTTCAGTTACGAGGTAAGCTCCATACAAGGAGAAATAAAGTTGACTCCTGGGTAGAGATGAGCAACTGCCTCCAGTCCGTTCCAAGAAATGGTCTTGATATTTTTCAGCTTACCTTTGTTCTTCATGGAGACTTTCTGATGCGAGCAGATATATCAGAGCCATCGAGAGGGGAGTGCCACCGCCAATGAGCCAAAAGGCTGAAGCGGCCCAAGTCAGTCGCAAGGGAAATATTCCAGGGAAGGAGGCTGGAATGTAGTGGTTAGAAAGGGTTGTTCATTGATACGTGACGATGTGGCCAAAGATTTACTCACCTACGGCAACCGTCCAAAGGCAAGACAACAACTGTCCGACCAGGGCCAGGATTATAACCCTCTTCTTGCCACGTAGGTCCGCAACCATCCCGTACGGAAAAACTATGAGGAGCACTAAAGCAGCAATTAGACCCCATCTAGTCGAAGGGAGCGTCGTGCGGACAGACTCACACAGGATGGATGATATGCCCCAGTCCCAATTGAGTAGCTCACGTAGCTGTTGCACTACCGGCTCTTCAAAGTAGCAATCGAACGTATTGAACTCCCCCCCGGGTCCAAACTTATCGGGTTTGTGTTCTTTAAAGTATTCATAGCAAAGCTGCCGCAGTTTGAGCTCTCCAGAAGCGCTCCTGAAGAAGACCAAGTGCAACTGCAGGAGTACCAGCACAAGCGCGAGGAGGAGGATTTGCTTCTGCAGAAGTTTACGCCTGCGAACAGGTGACCTGTCGTCGCTGCCTCTAGCCTCATCGGCCTGGTTGGCTAACAGTCTGGTTGTTTCATCTGGCTCAGTCCTGGCTGTATCCATTGTGTCGACGTTCCGAATTTCTTGATTTGAGCGTCAGGTCGTCAGTGTCGATATCAAAAATTCATCGATTCGACTACGGGTGGATGGACAAGGCATCGTGAGGAAACACACAGCTCGCTAGTTTACATTCTTGCTGACATCAGACCACCGGCTGCATGCGGTGATGGCTGCCTGGCGCGCAGTGTCCTGGGCATTTGACACGTCTGCGCCTCCTCAGCTGCTACTCGGATCCTTCGAAGAGCCACATCATCCTACAGAAAATGGGAGCCAGGCTCAATCATACTGAGATATTCTGCGTCCCATGCTGTGTCAAAAGGAACATGAGCAGGGGAACTAGTCCGCGGACGCAAAAGGCGGCTTATGCCGTCCAGAATTCCGTGGTCCTGCAGTAGTCTTGAGAAATATTCCGGCGGCAAAGGCCATTGAGTTTTAGGTCATCCGGGCGGCTAGTCACCGACAAAATCCAACGAATCTCAGATAGAAGCCCTTCTCGAGCAAGAGCAAAAAAACCCCAATGGAGGATGATAGTGCCCCACTACGATTTTATGACGCGGGGCCGAGAAACATCCCGAGTTTGGCCAGCCAACCAACGGAGGGAAATTGATCATCCGAAATGGGAGGCATTAGTAAGAGTAAGAGCTCCGTGCCAGAATAATGGAGGCGGGTTTTGCAGTACCGTCTCCTAGGTGTGCTGGGTAACGAGCAACTCCTGAGGAATCATGCCATCATCAACGCGTATGGCTCCAAGACATCGACGCTAGATCTCACCATCAGCCAATTAACAATTTCCCGATAAAACGCCACCACGCTTTGGATGGGATTTTACCAGATTCCCATCCAGATAAACGCAATTTTGACAGAATGCGGAGTTTTTGCTCCGTGCGCTGCGATATGGCTAACTTGCCGTAGCAATCTCGATGTGTCTTTGAACTAGACTTACTACCTAGAAACTGTCACCTTGAAGCTCGTCATAGACTCTCAGACGTCATGGCGACTTTTCGGCACAAGCGTGTTTTGCGTGTTTTTTGTAATGCAGAGTTGCGGTAGCTTGACTGGCCAGGCCGGTGGAGGCGAGCTAGAGACTGAAGACAAGATGGGGTATAAGTTCTTCTTATTCTGCTTTGTTCACGCTCATGCCGTCCTCCAAGGTGTTTCCTGAAAGGTCAAAATCAATGGATACAGTCCAGAAAATCATTGCACAGCCAATCGAAACAGCCAAGCAGACTCTCAACATGGCGCCTTCAGCAGATACCAGCTTCGCAGGGCATGTCGCCACCCAGTTCTCTGCCTACGAGAAGGATCGTAGTGTGGCATCTAAAGATGCCCTTTATGCTACTTCCAACGGGGCCCCGATGCCTCACCCATACGAGGCTCAAAGAGTTGGCGAGAACGGCCCTCTGTTACTGCAGGATTTCCATCTCATCGACTTGCTCTCCCACTTCGACCGAGAGAGGATTCCCGAGCGGGTCGTCCACGCAAAGGGCTCGGGAGCCCATGGATTTTTTGAGTGCACCAACCCCATACCCGGCATGACCGCGGCCGACATCTTCTCCGAGAAGGGCAAGAAATGCCCAGTCACGGTGCGCTTCTCGACAGTTGGTGGAGAGTCCGGCTCACACGATTGCGCCCGTGATCCTCGAGGCTTCTCTGTCAAGTTCCGCACGGAAGATGGCAACTGGGACGTTGTTGCCAACAACACCCCAGTCTTCTTTCTGCGAGATCCGGCAAAGTTCCCACACTTCATCCACACTCAGAAGCGAGATCCATCAACCCACCTTACTCATGCAGACGACTCGACTATGTTTTGGTTCGTGGCTCCCTAAAACTACCTAGGTAGGCGTGTCTGCCTCGACGCTAACTTAGAATCGTCATAGGGACTACCTCTGCAACAACCCAGAGTCAATCCACCAGGTGATGGTACTCATGGGTGATCGTGGAATTCCCGACGGTTACCGCTTTATGCATGGGTATCTAGGACACACGGTCAAGCTTGTCCCGAAGGACGGCCAGTGGGTCTACAGTCAGATCCACTTCAAGTCTCAGCAAGGAGTCAAGTTTATCACTCAGGAAGATTCAGCTTCCAAGTCCCCAGATCACAGCCAGAAGGATCTCTACGAGGCCATTCAGAATGGCGACTTCCCCAAGTGGTCTGTTGAAATCCAGACAATGACACCCAAGGAGGCCGAGGAGCTCTGGGAGAAGCAGAAGATCAATGTCTTCGACTTGACGCACGTCTGGCCACAGAAGCAGTTCCCTCTCACCAAGATCGGGGAGTTCACGCTGAACGAGAACGCCGTCAATTATTTTGCGGAGGTTGAGCAGGTTGCTTTTAACCCAGCCCATATGCCGCCAGGCATCGAGCCCAGCGCCGATCCGGTCCTCCAGAGCAGGTTGTTCTCGTACCCCGATACACACCGCCACCGCATCGGCGTCAACTACCAGCAGCTACCCGTCAACTCCCCGAGGACGGGCTACAAGTTTGGGAATTTCCAGCGGGACGGGGCGATGGCCTTCTTCAACCAGGGTGCCCGGCCCAACTACCTGTCCTCCATTGACCCTATCAAGTTCCGCGCCCGGACAGTCGACTTGGACAAGACGCACAGCCACTTCACAGGTGAGGCCATCGCCTTCCTGTCGGAGGTCCGGCCCGAGGACTTTGTCGCGCCCCGCGCGCTGTGGCAGAAGGTCTTTGACGAGCCCGCGCGCGAGCGCTTCATCTCAAACGTTTCCGGCAAGATGGAGGCCTGCAAAGAGAAGGAGTTCATCAAGCGCCAGATCGCCATCTTCCGCGAGGTCGACCCGGATATTGCAACGCGCCTGGAGAAGGCCACGGGCGTCAAGGGGTATGATGGTATCGCGGGACTGAGCTTCAATGGCACGCACAACGGCATGGCTTCCGACAAGAAGAATAAGTATGCAAACAGCATGGATATCAGCAAGGGTGGGAGCGTGACTGCGAACAATGGTGCGCCTGTTTCTGGTACACATAGGGTGGAGAATGGTGCCAACGGTCACTAAGGCCAGGTGCGGGATGTTTCTAGATAATTGTATGCCAATATTAGTATCACTTTGAAACCTATATTTTGAGAACCCATCGTCGTTTGTTTTCCTTTTTGGCTTTTTTTCTCTGCCTCTAAACCCGCACCCCCCCCCCTTTTCGCTTTTTCTTTTCTTTGCCCCCTCTCTTTTCGTTCTCTTTTCCTGAAGGAAGAATCTAAAAATCAGGAAACTTGGTGTATCCGTCTAATAAGTTCTACGATATTGGGACCTTCTCGGTCTGGAGAAAGCCCAGCTGTCAACAGCTCTTCCATTGTATCTGCATACAGAAGTTACACCATGTCACCTGGCCCGTCGTGCTCTGTTAATTCCACCCCACCCTTCTTAGCCAGGGCCATGATCTCATCATCCTCCATGAACCCGGTACCAGATTTGAAAATGTCAATCTTCTTAAGCCTGGAGAATCGCCCTTCGGGGCTGCATTGGCGCAGCAATCCCACTACATTGTCCCTAGTGGCCTGACATCCCGCTAAAGACGGGAAAGAAGAGAGTCCCAAGGTGGTGAGGCCCAGGGGCAGCAGTTCTGACAATGATCGATTGTAAGAATTGTTGTCGTAATACTCGCGTCCGTACAACATCACAAAATCGATGATAAGGGACTCCAGCTTGCCGCACGATAAGAGGCAGTCTCCCAGGCTTCCCGGGTCAGGCTCCTCAAATACAACATCATCAGAACCTTCGATCAAGATCTTCTCCAACGAGGCGGAGTGTAGCCTGATTGCGGCAGCAATGCTCTCGGTGGAGAGTTCAGCAAAATTATCGGAGATTTCACTCCATTGTGATTGGAGGGTCAACACCCGAAGGCGTCTGCATGATCGCGTCAGGACGCTAAATCCATTGTCAGTTACAAAGGACAGGTATAAATGGAGTTCTTCGACGCTTGATGTTCCGTTCGGGAACAACTGGTCTGCCGGCGGCTGCAGCGCAGTTCCCGAGCCTGCAGGATCGGCTTCGTCCAGCGTTAGCCCACGGACCTCCATGAAGACGGCTTTGAAGACCCGCAAGCTCGGGAGACGGAAGAATGCTGCGGCGTCGGAAGTATGTATAAGTTTATTTGATTGGCCTGAATATATCAGCTCCACATCTTTTATATGGTGGCCACTGGGGAAAAGGCGGAAGTATACGTACTTTGGAGCGAGACACAACGCAGCTTTGTGAACACGTCAGGTGGTGGCAGGCCACGACCTTCAACCCCAAGCGGCGATAGCACGCCCACTGCCATTCTCACAAGCCGCATCACCCAAAAGCATGCCTCTGCCGGAGCCATTCCATGATCGTCCATCACCAGGTGAAGCTCTTGAAGCTCCGTGGCCCAGGCCAGCACCAATGCAGCTATCGCATGGGGTAACCTCTGCCTAATCTGGCCCACCCATGAATGTTCTTCATCTTCATGGACCCAGCATGCAAGCTTGGGGCATGTCTTCTCCGCAGACTGGGCGAGTCGTTCCGATTCGGCAGTGGAACAGAAACTCTCAGGCCACCTGTCACCTGGTGCTATCGGGGCGCGGTCTTGTGAATACGAGGGCCTAAACTCGCGCTCGACCAGAGCAAGGGACTTGACCTGGGAGCGCAGGTTGGGGTGCTTCAGAAGATGCAGCACAAATTTAGCACCACTCTCATCAGCCGGCCTCAGGCGCCAGTCACGCACGAGGAGGGGACTGGCGACCGTATTGAACCGCCTGTTGACCTTGGCCACTGGCAGCAGAGGATGTGGGCCATACATGGGAAAGCTCCACTCATCGCGCTCCGGGCCTGGTATTGCGACGTGCAGGAATATCTCGCGCAAGACTTCGTTAGGGACTGTGTCGAGGGTTGTGATCGCTTGCGGCTGAAACTGTGTCATATTTGACCGATATCCCTCGATATCATCGCGGTCATTCATAATAGGTACGAGGGTGTAGCATACAATGGAATCAAGATGTGGGAACTTGCTGGAGTACTTGGGCAGATGAGAGAGAAGCTTTGACGAACTAGCTGTGATTTTGAAGAGTTATCTGTGCATGACCCCCGCAAATTGTTAGTGGTGGCAGTACCCGCAGATCGGCTTTCCCGATAGAGCATGCCCAACACTACAAGGATTGATACTTTTAAGGTAAATCCTCTGTACGTTGATTAATCAGGGAATATGACGGCACAATCACTTGACTACGCTGCATTTCAGAAGCCGTTTGGATCCTGGCCTTTTCTAAGAAGTAATCTATGACCATGTTGCTGCGATTATGTACATCTGCTGTTTCTCTTCAGCAGCGACCGGCAGCATACCAGCAGGTGGGTTGCACCCGTTCCACCCCATGGCTCCATTGACGGAGGACGAGGAGGATGTGCCGAAAGATCAACATGCAACACACTTAGGATGTAGGTCCAGGTCTATGACGTGGGATTTTGACTGGGAGACCGTTGGGCTCGCTCCGGGAGCCATGCAACGTCGTCGAATGTAGGATGTTGTCCCACAGGAGACTGTTATATAGGAAGCTGTCCTGAACAATTTATTTACTCCCCTGATTAGACGCTGTTATCCCAGATATGATATCACATAGGCTAACCTACAACAAGGCACACTTTAGTTAAGGCGGACTTAGCCTTATGTTACTGCTCCTAGTACTTACGGAATATGTTATATTATAGTAAGTAATGGTTAAACTTGGCTAGAACGGGCCAGCCCACAGAAATGAGCTTTGGGAAATCCGCTTGCTCATGAAGGGTGCTTCGAGCTCGCGGGCCGGCTGCCCGCCGTGCGTGAGATGCTCGAGATGGCGAAGTCACTTTAGCTAGAATAGAACGATTTCCCGGAAGCACATGTCAGACGTCGCAATGATACACTAGTCTCCAACCAGCGATCCAGGATTCTGTATGTCTCTCTGATCTTGGTTGCCACAGACAAATTTTAGAGACAGGAACTCCGCTCATGCAGGGACAATGTGATGTATACACCAAGGTTGACATGCCCAAACAAAGTAGAGTGACTATGGCCAAATTGATAACTTGGCAGCGAAGAACTCAAGCGCACAAGGCTTGTGTGAATCATTCCATGTCTGCCCATTCGCTCCTCAGTCGAAGCACCGCGTCGAGAACATCTGTGGAAAATTCTCCGTTCCTGGTCATGACCTCCCTAACCTTAACCTTGAAATCCAACCTTTGCCCTCTGTCGTACTCCGCGGCCACGATGTGGCAGATAAGCGCTCGGAGGGGGTCGTCGTGACATGTTCGCAGGTAGACCACCTCAATGAGTGAATCGAGGTGCACAAATCGGTCCCAATGAGTCCGCAAGGTGTGTGCAAAGCGCTCTCGGGCAAGAAGTTGAAGGGCTGGAATCTGAAGCTCCTTTGCGGCGATGTACACCTCAAAGTTGGCGAAGAGGCTGATTGTGTATGGAGCCTGCGGGGGCGTCGCCGGACCCTGCCTCTCGACAGGTACGTTGACAAGAGAGTCTTCATCGTCTAAAGGCTCGGAGTCATCGTCTGAGGAGTCGTGGTTCTCGCAACGGTCCGGCAGATATTCGTCCTGATCCTCAACCCCCTGATCCTCCTCCCCCTCGGATTCCTCCCTCTGAGTACCACGTCCCGTCCATTCGGGGTTGACCACATCGCTCACAACAGCAAGCGGCGCTTCAAGAGCGTGACGGACGTCGTCGACGGTCATGGCGAGGAGGAAAGGCGCCACGGTCTCCGGGTACTCATCATCGGAGTATGTACGGCGATAGCAGAAATCCAGGATGCGACGTACCGTGCGAGAACCATACTCGTCCAGGTTCAAAGGTTCATCGCGCCCCTGGTATGGGCTGTCATTACACTTGCACGTAGGGAGAGTGGGATAATCATGAAAGGTTGTCTGTGGAGACTCACCAGCCTTCTGCAGCGGTCCTTGATCACAGATGATTCTGAACAGACGACGATCTTGTGAACCCTGCGTGCGAAACCGTTGGAGACGACCTCGAGGTCCGAGTACTCGCCGTTCCGATAGAACTGGGCCAGGGAATGCTGATTGACAGGGACTGGTGGCGTTGAGATGGCCTGGTCGTGGTTGTTATCTGTCGCAGGCATCTGGACTGCATGCGGTAAGGGTTGATTCATGGGGCCACACGAGTCGACTTGGGCTTCCTGCTTGATGCCTGACGCCGCTCGGTCACTCAGAGTGGGCGAGCGGGAGTTTTGTGATGGCGGTGCATCTGTTGACGCGGGTGTGGAAGCGTGTGGGGATGGCATTTTGTGCTTGACTTGTGGCTAGGCTGCTGATGGCGTTGTGGTCATGAGCTTGGTGGCCGTTTGCTAAGAGTTGCAAAAGCGTCGAGTGGGTGGGAAGAGGTTCGTTCGAAATGTTTTTAGACCGATTGAGCAAGAAAGTGACTTGTAGCCTTAGCCTTTCAAAATATTTACCTCCTTATTAAAGGCAAAGGCAAGCTGCTCTAGGGCATTCTTAATACCTAGGCTTCTACTTGATGCGTGAGCATGAGCAGCACTTTAGTAGTCATCTATTGACACCCTTACTCTGTACTGAATGCAAAGCAGTCCCCATCGCTTTCCACAAGAGCCTCCGGTCTCCTACAGGTGCAGAACATGTGGTAATGGCATTTACTTTTGCGAATGTTAATGGTATTTCATTGTACCTAAACATCATGTAGATTGCATAATGAAGAGTGGAGAGGACCATGTTACCAGCCGTCCAAGCCGAGAGAACTCTTAAACGCCGTAATTGAATTCCCTGAACTTCTTGAAGAAGTACCAAGTTGCCAGGCCACCTGTGGCGAAGAGACCAAGGGGAACTGGAGCCCTGAACTTGGTCTTAATACACCTACTCGTTGCCGCACCGAGCAGGGTGACACTGCTCCCCAGCGCGAGCTCTGAGCCGTAGTCCTTGTTCTCCTTAAGAAGGTAGCCTGGTAGAATTTGTTAATGACAGTACGAGTAGAAGTCAAATAACGGAAAGGACGTACCAGCTAGACCATATGAAGCGCCCAGCCCGACGCCTGCAATGAGTGACGGTCTTGAGCCACCTTTGACATATCCCATCGTTCCGCCGACAGCCACTGCACCGCGGCAGATACGTTAGTAATCTCGTGTTGCGCGAGGCGAGGGCGGGAGATTGGTTTACTCACATAGGCCGGCTAGTGTGAAAGCTGGGTGATCGGCGCCCATTGTGTCTGTTGAGGATTTAGGTGTAGATTTTATTGCAGTTGCTTCAAGAGAAAGCTCAAGCCGAGATTTCTAAGCAAAGTCCGTCTGTCGCGAGATATTGCAACACCCTGGTCGATCTGGACCCCGAATGCACCGACGTTCCGCCCGACAGGGGCTCCACCACCTGCAGTGGTATGTTGAGCACGGGCCCATTCTCCCAACGTCATCACTCCGGCGACCCACGGCGCAGCATCAACATCAACACCAACGATCAGCATCGAACAGCCTCGCGTGCATCAGACCTCACTGGGTATGACAAGACCCGACGCGAGGTCCCACCACAAGCATCGACCGAAGATGTAGTCACAGACTCGACAATGACTGCCCAGTCCAAACCAATACCAGCCCTCTACGTGGTCTACATCCTCCGCAGCACAGTCCGCCATGCCTCGCTCTACATCGGATCTACGCCCCACCCTCCGCGCCGCCTGAACCAGCACAACGGCATGGCCAAGGGCGGCGCGGCGCGGACGTCACGCGACAGTCTGCGCCCGTGGGAGATGGTCGGCGTGGTGTCTGGCTTCCCGAGCATGGTCGGCGCCCTCAAGTTTGAGTACGCCCTGTCCAGTCCCGTCCCATTTCCCTGCCGGCCCTCCCACTGCGCCTTGAGATACTGACCCGGCCGTAATTCTCTAGATGGGCTCTGAACAACCCACACCTGTCACTACACATCTCCCCGGAAGACCGCCTCACGGTCTCGACGCAGCGCAAGCGCAACGGCCGGCCCAAGCGGCCGCCGCACACCATCTCGTCCATCCTCTCCAACCTGCACCTCCTGCTCCGCGTGCCCAGCTTCGCGAGGTGGCCGCTGACGCTTCGCCTGTTCGACCGGGAGGTGCACGCGCGATGGTCCGGGTATCTTGCCGGTGCAGAGGTGGAGCCGCTGCGGGAGACGCTGGACATCGTTACGGACTTCAAGCCTGCTTCCGCCGTAGAGGCTGAGGCCAGGAGGAAGGAGGCTGCGCGGAGGAGGGTGATCGAGGATATGGACGAGGATGAGGAGGGCGAAGAGGAGCCTAAGGGGCCGAAGTGGGGAGTCCACGCCCTCCCTCTCGATTACGCGCCGCTGGCCCCGTATCTTGAGAAGGGGCAGAATGTCACCACATTTGAACGCGAGGGAAACTGCGTCGTCTGCCTCCAACACCTCCAGCACGACGAGGGCTTATATGCAATATGTTCCAACGGCGAGTGCGAAGGCATGGGCCACGTGGACTGCTGGAGCCGGCATCTACTGCACCAGAAGGGCGAAGACGACGGTATGGTACTGCCTGTGGAGGGCCGCTGTCCGAAGTGCGATGGCATGGTGAGATGGGGAGACATGATGAGGGAACTAACACTTAGAGTGAGGGGTCAGAAGGATGTGGAAAAGGTTTTGAAGAGGAGCAGGCGTGCTGCTGGCATAACCAAGCCGAAGGCCAAAGGGAAGGCCAAGGCCAAGTCTGATGCTTGAATATTGTTAATGGCAATATCGGGTGCTTCGATACAAGGAGGAATCATTTGCGGAAGTTGAGATAGCAGATCTGGGTATCATGATTGCCCTCCGAGCAATTGCTAAAGGCCAGCTAGAGCATATCACCAGGCCTATTTACATACCTATACACTGTAACACACCCATACACCCATACACCCACACACCCAACACCCAACACCCAACACCCATATACCCATACACCCAATGCCCATACACCCAATACCCATACACCCATACACTCAGCACCTACACACCTAACACTTATCTAACTTAGGTATATGGGTGTTAGGTACATGGATTGAGGATGTGAAGTGTGTGTGTGGGTGAATTGGGTGTGCGAATTAAGCGTGAGTGTTAGTTCAGTGCTGGCGATGTATGGGTGTACCCTCTGTTTTTGTTTTTGCGGGTGCAAATATCCGTTCTCTATATCAAGAGGCCAGAGGGAATCAGATCTGCTATACATGACACAAGGGATGTTGGAAATCCAGGAAGGTTGAAGAAGACAGCACAAACACAAACACAAACTGTCCTCTCGTCCGCGGCAAGCTGCTGTGATGATGCAAATAGACTTCTGTAATCTTGGACACGGGGAAATACAGAACGGATATCAGCTTTTGAGTCCCGTCAGTATCCTCACCAAAATGGTATGCAATACGTTTGGCTTGACGGCGGTGACGGCGATGTTGGCCGGATAGACGAACGAGAATGATGCTAGTGCAGGAGCAGTCCCATCTCAGCTCATCATTGCACACCATCAGAATTGGAAAAGGTTTACGTCCATGGAAAACCGGGGAGAACAACAGCCGACCTGATGGGCTGAAGTCGAAATGCGGCTCCGGGGACGGATGGGCAGGTACCGTATGTGCGAGGAGATGTCGTTGAAGGTCGGACCTGCCCTCCGGACCCGTTCAACGACATGTCTTTTTCTATTGGGCGGAAGCTGCAGGGGGTTGGCCGATGTAAGTCACCCGCCCCTGCCGATATCAGGGTCGCTCCCTGACCTCACCTCATCTTGAAGCAGCCCATTTGCCCCCTTCCCCTTTGCTCGAGCCACGAAATGGGCCACAAAGGGACGGCCGCACTGCTGATCGTTTCACCCCGATGCACCATTTGCACCTGGTCGGTTTACTTTGATTCCGGTTGTTGAGATGTTGGACCATGGCCTGGCGTCGGAATAAGCTCGTTACCGAGCCTGTGGGAAAAAGTTGGGGTTGCAGATGGGGGGTTCCAAGTTTTCGCCTAGATTGTGGCACCCTGCCCAGGCAGCGCCTCCTCAGTGCTGCTAACTGCTGGCTGCCAAATTACTTTGCCCGACCGCCTCGGCCGACTTTTCGCCTTGCCAAACCAAGTACCAACATGCATGCCGGCCCGCAAGCATCAATTGATGTCCCTCCCCACCTCAGATCCAGACATCAGCCCACTAATCGACCAACTGACCGGCCAAACCACCCGAGAGCACTAGCCTTCCATTTTCAATCCATCTCATCAGAGCTGCTAGCTATCAGGTCTCCGCCCTAATCAATTGCTAGTACCAACCTAGGTAGCAACTCCCTACCTAGGCAGTTGTCTAGGCCGGCTATGCGCCGTGGTCATTGCGATGCGACAGTGTCAAGATCTTGTGTCATGAAGCCGACCGTCCATCGCTGGGTACATCCGTGCTGGTACCTCGGCTTACGCCCTTTGAACCGCCTTGGGATAGAAACCCACGCACTCGGGCAATCGCAGCAGCCAGGGGACAAGCAGGATGTTGGGGATCTTTGTGCATGTTGCATCTGAAACGGCTGCTATGTTCGACAGGCTCGAGTCTGGAATTGCAGGTGGTAAAATGGGCAGGTGGTTGCAGTCAGGGAGCAGCGACGGTGAATTGACGATACCTGAGCTTGTACTAGATTCGCCACCGCTCCCAGGTACCAGAGTAAAAGTGGATCCCTGCACACACATGCACCATATCAGCCTCCAGATGATGATGATGGATTGAACGTCCCGTCCCACCCAAGTCTTTGCTGTCTGGCCCTGCCTGGTTGTCCCATGTCCCATGTCCCATGTCCCAAATCCATGCCGCCCATGTCAATCGGTGCCACGCCTCTCTCCAGCTTTTCTGAAAGGGTCCCATTCTTCCCCCGGTCGCCCTGCACGCCTCTGCGTGCCATCTAGTCTACTGTTCGTTTCTCACATTCGGGTTTTGGCGTGCTTTATGCACCCGCACAGTTGCAGCCGTTCTGATAGCCAGCCCTGTCTGCAGTCGAGCGACTGCCTGTTCTTTCTCTCCCTCTTCCCTCTTTCCTCACTCTGACCCGCTCACCTTCCCCATGCCCACGCCCGGTCCATGCCTGGGCGCCGTAGAGTAGAGTACGTACCCGCCCATTCCTATTCTCACCTTACGATACATGTACCCCGTTGCCATATCCCGCACCTTCCCTCCCATTCCCGCTCTTACAGCACAGCACACACACGCTCCCGCCTTTTCTTTCACACTCTCACTTCGCAATTCCCCCCGTCCGACACTCTCCTGTCCCTTACCTGCGATCCTACACGCCGGTCGGAGCCCTTCATCCCTGGCAAACCCCCCTCCTTCTCTCCCAAAGGCGCACTGGTCTCACGACCTACATGGCCAGCGCAAAACATATCTGACCTAGACCGCATCCGTCTGACTTGACTAGTGATAAGCGCATGAGCCAGTGTCGCCTCGATCGCCAGCGAACTCTTTTCCTCTGTCCTTCTTGCCGACAATCCTGCCTACTCCGCTCGCCTGCCCGACCACGTCGACATGGTCCCTCGTCGAGTTTGAGTACGACCGGAAACCCACATGCCAGCGAGCAACTGCTCGGTAGCAACAGATTTGGTCGACTGTGCGACACCACGGAGAAGATCGGCATGCACTGCGATGCGATCGTGTCTACTTGCACCCGACTCCCAAGTGTTGCGTGAAGGACCGCCATACGATTTCAGCGACACAGTCCAACCTTAACCTTGACCAGGCTACCCCATTGCCTGCCCTCCTCGACAACACTTCTTCGCAACAACCCTCTCCACGATGCCTTTCACTGCGACCAACGCTGCCGCCGCGAGCGGTCCCAGCGCCGCCGGCACCTCGAGTGCAAATCCCAGCTCGAGAGCCTCACCCGCCGTGGGCGCTCTACCGACGACCCAAGCCTCCTCCAAACCAAAACCGGTGCAGGCCAACCCGAACGGCACTTCTGCACATCCGCATACCGCCTTGAGCAATATGACGAGCCTGCCGTTAGATTTGTCTTCAGTTGAACGCCGAGGCCTGCCTACGGCGCCCAAAGAGCCTGTCAAGAAGACGGGCCGTATCTATGACCTGGAGGATGCGCCAGTCTACCAGCCTACGGAGGAAGAGTGGAAGGATCCCATGGAATACATTCGCAAGATTACACCCGAAGCCAAGAATTACGGCCTCTGCAAGATCATTCCGCCAGACTCCTGGAACCCAGATTTTGCTATTGACACCGAGGTAAATATCTTCATTCTGCATTCGGAAAACTGTCCCCTGGGGCGCAGCATGCGCCGCTGTCGGTCTCGGTCTCGAAGTCTGAGCTATCATGGAATATCGAGAGGTCATTTGGCTGACAAGCAGCACAGAGATTTCACTTCCGCACTCGGAAACAGGATCTCAACTCTGTTGAAGGCAGTAAGCATCCCTCACCCCTTGTTCCACAGCATTCTTTGGTACTGGAGAAACTAAGTGCGCCCACTCCGCGATAGGCAGCCGAGCCAATATTTCATACGTCGACTCGCTCCTCAAATTTCACAAGCAGAATGGGGGTCATATGGTCCGAATGCCGTATGTCGACAAGCGGCCGTTGGATCTCTGGCGGCTCAAGAAAGCTGTCGAGTCTCGCGGTGGCTTTGAAAAGGTCTGCAGGTCCAAGAAATGGGCTGAGATCGGCCGTGACTTGGGCTACAGCGGAAAGATTATGAGCTCCCTTTCGACATCCCTGAAAAACTCGTACCAGAAATGGCTATGTCCATACGAGGAGTACCTTCGGCTTGCCAAACCTGGTGTCTATCAGCAACTGGAGACGGAAAACGGCGGGCCACTGACTCCGAGCCCAGCTCCAAGCCCCATGAAGCATTCGAACATGCCCACGCCCTCCAGCCTCAGAGGTGAATCCCCTGCACGATTCGCTTCATCCGCCTTGCAGGCCTCCGTAAATTCAGAAAGGGATACGCCGATGCAGGATGCCCAGCCCTCGGCACCGCAGTCCGTCACCAGTGGATTTACAGCCATCAATTCCGGTGGTTTCACTGCAGTGAATTCGGGGTTCACCAGCGTCAATCGCGCGCCCGCTGCTGATGTCAAATCTGGCACTCCTTCAAAACAGTTTACGAGTCCAATGACTTCGAGCAAAAACACGCCGGAGTACCGACCTTCTGGTTTGGGGCCGGCAAACTCGCTGAAGCGGCAGATGAGCGTTGACAGCCTCGACTTAGCCAGAGAGAACGGCCTGGACAAGGACGATGACAACGGCAGCAGGAGGAGTAAGCGGCTCAAGAAAGGTATGTCTTGCATTCCCATGCTCTGCTCCTTTGATTTATCCATCGCAATCCCCTTCGCCTGTAATGTTCGGGTTGGCACCATGTGGCAATCGTGGTTTTTGCAGCGGTGGCGATTCCGATTCATTCACCGTTTCTTCCGCTTGTCAGCGGAGCCCTGCCACATAACGCAAACCGGTTGCAGCCAGCCCAAAACTCAATTTGGGCGCCTCAGACGACTGGGCAAAGTAGCAACCTGGGCGGAAGTTGTGGTGTGTGGGTCGAGTCATGCAACCAACCGCTTCAGCCTGCGTGTCCGAGATACAGGGGATGTCACAGCACCTCATTGGAAGGATCATCCGGCTAATGCGTTCCTGACTTACAGAAGCCGTTCCTACCGTAGCTGGATCCCACATGTCCATGTTTCGGCCGATGCCCCGGCTGTCGCCCCGAGAAGACACATCCGGCCCGGGCGAGGTAAGCCGGCCCCCACCAAACAACGTACCGGATGAAGCGCCACTGACTGAACACATGTAGAAATGCACACATTGCGGCAAGGCTGAAGAAACCGGTTTCCTCGCTGTTTGCGAGTCGTGCGATCATGCTTACCACGGTGCTTGTTTGGATCCGCCGCTTAAAACAAAGCCCGAGTCCGAATGGAACTGCCCTAGATGTCTCGTCGGCGATGGCCAATTTGGGTTCGAAGAAGGCGGACTGTACTCATTACGCCAATTCCAAGAGAAGGCTGCGGATTTTAAGCAGGGGTACTTCGAGAAGCGCATGCCGTTCGATCCCGTACTGGGCTGCGCAAGACCAGTCACCGAGGACGACGTTGAGCACGAGTTTTGGCGCTTAGTCACCGATGTTGACGAGGAAGTACAGGTCGAATATGGCGCTGACATCCACTGCACTACACACGGATCCGGATTCCCGACTGTCGAGAAGCACCCTACCAACCCCTACTCAACCGACCCATGGAACCTGAACATTCTCCCATATCACCATGAGAGCCTGTTCAGACATATCAAGTCGGATATTTCAGGAATGACTGTGCCTTGGGTGTATGTCGGCATGATCTTCTCCACCTTCTGCTACCATAATGAAGATCACTATGCGTACTCCGCAAACTACCAGCATTTCGGCGCGACGAAAACCTGGTATGGCATCCCAGCCGAGGACACCGAAAAGTTCGAGAAGGCAATGAAGGAGGCCGTTCCCGAGTTGTTCGAGACCAACCCGGATCTACTGTTTCAGCTTGTCACGCTACTCACACCCGATCAGCTGAAAAAGGCCGGTGTACGCGTCTATGCGGTAGATCAGCGTGCTGGCCAGATGGTCATCACATTTCCGTCAGCATACCATGCTGGCTTCAATCATGGGTTCAATTTCAACGAGGCGGTCAACTTTGCTCCGTGCGACTGGGAGCCCTTTGGACTAGACGGGGTTGAGCGTCTGCAGGCATATAGACGGCAGCCCTGCTTCTCCCACGATGAGCTCTTGTGGACTGCTGCGGATGGAACCATAACCAACAGCTTGACGATCCCAACGGCGAAATGGCTGGCTCCCGCACTCGAGCGGATTCATCGGCGCGAACTCACTGAGCGAGAAGGCTTTGTTACAAAACATCTTTCAGCGTCACCTCACAAATGTGCTCTCGGTGGCGAGAAGGAAGGAGAGCCGTGTCCCCTTTCGTTCAAGATGGACGACACGGACGTCTCGGAGGAAGAGTATTCGTGCGCGTACTGCAAGGCATTTGCCTACCTGTCGAGATTCAAATGTCTGAAATCTGGCAAGGTCTATTGTCTAATGCATGCAGGAAGCCAGGCCTGTTGCGATGCGACTCAAGGCAGTCGATACCTTGGCCAGGACCACGAACTCATATTCCGGAAGTCGGACGAGGTCATCACTGCAACCAGCAAGAAGGTCTCCGAAAAGGCGAACGTGCCCGAGGCATGGGAGGAGAAATACGACAAGGTGCTCGATGAGGAGGCAACCCCTTCGCTAAAGACCTTGCGGAATCTACTCAACGAAGGAGAACGCATACCGTACGAGCTCAAAACCCTACCTCTCTTGCGAGCGTTTGTTGACCGTTGTAACCGCTGGGTCGAAGAGGCAACCAACTACACGATCCGCAAGCAACAGAATCGGCGAAAGAACGAAAAGGCCTGGCAAACCGGGCTGCGCAAGTCGATAGGCAGCGCGTATCAAGACGAAAAAGAGCGCGAGATGCGCAAGGCTGAGAACATCAATCGACTTCTGCATGAAGCAGAGCAGATTGGATTCGACTGCCCAGAAATACAGCTGCTCCAGGACAGGGCGGATGCGATCAGGACCTTCCAGGAGAATGCAAGGAACGTGATCAACCACCCATCCATGCACCAAGTGGAGGCGGTTGAAGAATTGCTTGAGGAGGGCAATGGCTTCAACGTCGACCTTGAGGAAATGGAGAAGCTCTCCAAGGTCCTAGACAAGCTGAAGTGGAACCAAAAAGCCAAGGCCAACCGCAGCGTTTTCATGTCTTCACAGGAGGTTGCGGAGCTCGTCGAAGAGGCCAGGCGCAGCGGGATCGAGGCCTACAATGACCACCTCAGTTTCTATGTTGAGCAGCTGACTGCGGGCTTTCAATGGGAGAAGAAGGCAAAGGAGATCATCGAAGCAGATGTCATACACTACCCTCAGCTGGAAGCTCTTTCGCAACAAGCTATGCAGAATCTCCTTCCAGTGTCAGCAGAGGTGCTGGCCCAGGTTGACCAGATTTTGCACAAGCAGCGGGAGGCATTGCGTCAAATCGCTGATCTGAATACCCGGACGAGGAACGACGACTTCCGCAAGAGGCCTAGGTACACAGAGGTTGCCGACATCATGAAAATGGTTGAAGACCTCCAATCGAAGCCCCCAGGGACACTCGACCTAGAGAAAGAGCAACGGCGCCATGAGGACTGGATGCGCAAAGGCAAGAAGCTCTTCGGGAAGACTAATGCGCCTTTGCACATTCTCAAGAGTCACATGGAGTACGTTCTGGAACGGAATCTTGACTGCTTCGATATCACAAAGGACAAGCCCCGCCTGCCAGCGGAGCCAGCCTCGAGGGAGCCAACGCCTGAGAAAGAGAAGAATGCTGCGTACAGGTGGGACGATCCCAAGTTCAGAGAGGTCTTCTGTATTTGTCGTCGAATTGAGGCAGGCATGATGATCGAGTGCGAGTTGTGTCATGAATGGTGAGTACTCTTGCTTTGGCAAACTGAGAATCTTTACTAACCTCGACTAGGTACCATGGCAAGTGTCTGAAGATCGCCCGCGGCAAGGTCAAAGAGGAAGACAAATACACATGTCCAATATGCGACTGGCGAGTGAAGATCCCTCGAGACGCGGCAAGGCCAAGGCTCGAAGACCTACTCGACTGGGACGAAGAGATTCCCAATCTGCCGTTCCAGCCTGAGGAAGAGACCGTCTTGAAGCAGATCATCGACAATGCCCAGACCTTTCGAAACCACATCCACTCATACTGCAATCCTGTACTGTCCACGAGGAACGAGGCCGAGACTCAGCGATTCTACCTGCGCAAGATCGAGGGTGCGGAGATTCTCCTTGCCAACGAGACCAACTTCTTCCGCCAAGAGTTGCACAAGTGGCACCCCGTCGCCCCAAATCCTCCCCCAGTCATCGAAGCGTCGAAGAGCACACGGAAGCCACGGCCTACTAAGCTGGACAAGTTGCTGCTTCAGCATGGGGTCACCAATGTCGAGGATTTGCCAGAGCATGTGAAGTCCAAGGGATTAAGCTTGAAGCGCAAGCGTCAGAATGCTGAAATGGCGGCTCAGGCTCACCAGCAGGCTGTCGCAGGATCCTCAACCGCTGGCCCAGCAACGAGTCCTGGTGTGAACAGCTATGCCTCGTATTATCAAAGAGGCACATCGTCACAACCACAGACCCCTGGATTGTCGATCGCGAGCAGCTCTCACGCCCATCCATCACGTGGTCCCGGATCGTCGTCGTCCTCAACTCATCACGGCCACCCATACGGGCGAGCTGACTCCAGTGGTCCGGTAATTCGCCCTGAGAACATGGATCTCGACAGTACCAACGCCAATATCCATCCAAACTTTTTCCTGCCGTCCGGCGGAGGACCCCAGATCATGGCAGACAGTAGCTCTGGTCCGTCGCTCGAGGACCGTCTACTCCGCGGCCAGCCGGAGGATTCAACATTGAAGGACTACATGGCAACTGAAGCAGGTCAACAAACTGCTCTCGAGATGCTGTCCAAAACCCAGGAGGGCCGACGAAAGGCCGAGGAGATCTTTGGTCCTGGTGCCTTCGATGCCGGCCGAGCGGCTATGAGTGGACCGGACGACGCTGGTATCGACGATGGGGCTGTGGACCAGATGTTTGCCGACATGGTCAACCAAGATGATGAGGACGAACTCAAGGTCAAGGGGAAGGGCACTGCCGGCAAGGGCAGCGGCAGCAATAGAGACGAGGAGAAGATTACCGCTGAGAGCCTGGAGAACGAGAGGAACGGCCTGGATGCACTGCTGGACAGGGACTAGAGGTTCTGGACAGCTTAGCATCTACGGCAAATAAGCAGGCTGTCATTCAACTTGTCGACGGGAATGATGTTCGGCTGTTACGACCTGACTAGACTTTGATGTCGTTTTGCATGCCGGAGTTTTGCGGACAAACCCACTATAACAAGGAGAGGGAGGCATGATTCGCTTTGTTTTGATTTCCCACATTTGTTCTTTCTACCCCGCTTGCATCTAGAAGCTATTGCTCAATGGGGTGCGGAGACATCCCACCGGAAGACAGGGACGAGACGGAGAGGAACACAAAAAAAAGCAAAGGCGTTTCAGCGGCATTAGTGCAGGGATACCACATACTACGACGAATAATACGGTGATTTCGCATCCAAAGGTGTATGGACGGTCGGTTCGGTCTGACATTGTTGGCGAGAAGGGAAAGAGGGAGGGAAGGAAAGGTGCGTGTGATACCTGAACAAGAGTCCTTCTTTTGTTGTTACCCCGGATGAACACCGATCGTGTACGAATAGATATATCCCTTTGCTACGATTTGACATGGAAATGAAAAGATTCTTTGGTCGGCTCCATCACTGAGTAGGTCCCAGAGAACGTGAGCAAGACCTTCTTTTTTATGCACCACGTCGTGGGCCCGTAGGTGTGTGTTGTTGCTCGCACTTGTGGCGCTGAGGGATTGCCAGGATCACGGTGAGCTGGGCCGCAGGATGACGAGTAGACTTGGCCCTCGAGCTGGCGCCGTGTGCTCAACTTGTCCACGAGACTCGAAAGCGGACGGGTCATTCATTCGTGATGCCTGCGGCCTCACCGTTACTCGCGCACTCGGATGGGTACTTCTTTGGCTTATCCCTGGCTCTATCAACAACCAAAGCTGACAGGACGAGTGTACGAATGCCAGTCATCCAAGGAGAAGTCAGCGACACGAGCAGGGGCACATATCACACGCTATTTCAGTCTTGAATAATCTATTTTCATTTTTTGTGCTTTACTGTTTTGGTTTCTTAACTCTCCTAACTTTTCCGATGAGGGAGGCTCCGGCAGAAGTGGCTGAATCTCCTTCGTAACTCCCATTCTTGTGCCCTGAAACTGGCATCTTAGCTCCAACATCCTCTTACAAAATCATGTCATCCATTCCAGATGTCCCGTCGCCTAAACACTGACTCCTTGCTGCGTTTCCTGTTTTGGTGGGATCCCAGCCACCACGACCAAAGCTTAGAGATAGTCGAAGGCTTAAGAAGTCTGCATGAATGCCCTGGAAATTCTCGCATCGGTAAAAGCGCAGATCAAAAGTCGGTGATGATCGTGCAAGGCCACCTTGGGCACCAACATAAAATTACTCCATCATGCGGCAGAGTTTTGGCTCTCGTCGTCAGAGATCGATTGAGGTCCCTCATCACCGTACTGAGAGGTGACGGATGCGCAGTCGCCCGAGTCTTCCAGCTCCTCGACCAAATGATGCTCGTCCATCTGACGGTCTTGGTGGTGTTTCTGGTGTGCAGAGGCGACATTGGTCGCTGCAGTCCGGCTCAAGCCCCTATCACTTCTGCTCTCAGGATGACCCGCCACGCCGGTCACCGTCCGCTGACTATGATTCTGTGCACCGAACGAAGCTGGCTCATCAATGTAGCCGATGTCAGCATGCACCCGCTCCTCGACATCTTCGTGTTCGACCTGCGAATCATCCTCGCCTGTACTATCCTCTCTTGGGAACATAAACACTTGTGTAGTAGACCCGGGGAGTCTAAATCCAACAGCGTGGCAGGAGCTAGAAGGGTCGCGGTGCTGAGAGACAGAGTTGCTGTCAAGATGTTCATGGTGGACCAACGATTCGCGTTGAGGATATCTTGCTTGCGCTGGGGAAGACCACTGGCCTTCTGGCGAAGAGGCATCCTCATCGCTGGAATCGGAGTCCTCGGAACTACTGGCCTGGGATGCGGTGGCCTCTTTCTCGAGGCGCTCTCCTGTAATTTCGTTGAATCGCTTCCGTAGGTCACTCCCCTCTCTGCTGCCGGCCAGCTGCTTTGTGTCTTCGACACTCCGTCGAAGGCCGTTTGAGTTCCCCTTGCGTCGGATCATGACCTCTTTCGCCTTCTTTGTCTTTCTCTTCCCCTTGGCTATCAGCTTCTCCGCTTGTCTCTGCGTTTCTTGAGCGGCCATTCTCTCTTTCTGCCGGAGAACTCTGTCGAGATCAGGATTCCTTTGAATGATACCGCGGCGTCCATTTGCTCTCTTGTACCGGAGAAATCGTTCGTCCTCGGTCCAGCATTCCAACTCAACAATCTCTGCCAGAGGAAAGTCCCGCTGGCCATTGAGTAAGAAGCTGTCCGAGCCCTTGCTCATTGGGAAGATTCTCTGCGGATCAAAGGTGCTGATGAAAATGGTACTGCCATTGTCTTCCAATTCAACCGGAAGTTGCTGACCACTTTCGTCATTTGACGGGATGGCCGTCGTATCAGTCGACTGAGTCTTCTTTCCCTTCTTCCGATTTCTCCTTTTCTTCTGCACTGGCTTCTCGCTTTCCACTCCTGCTCCTCTCATGGTGGTTTCAACTTGCGGTGTTTCCTCAGCTGTATTGTGAATCGCGGCCTCATCCTCGCTCTGGTCCCGGCCCAGCGTAACAGAACTTGGGGCTGAACTAGAAGGGGATTTCTCGCGTGGGCTTTCTAAATTCACGCGTTCCTCTGGCGTGGTGTCGATGGGGTTCACATGGCAAGGGTGTTGTTCCGCAGTGTTGTCGTCCTCCACTGCCTCATCATTAGTTTCAGAAGCAGAAATCTGTTTCACGCCAGATGTAGTCTCCAGCTTGGTTGATGATGCAGGGGGCGAAGGTTGTTGAGCGGTCCCAAATGAATTGTGAGCAGGTGGCAGGGGATCAGGTGGCTCTCCGGCTGACTGGCTAGGCATTCCAGTAATCGGCAATTTGGTGTGAGAGAGCTCCGCTCCAGATCCCGAGTCGTGACCAGAGACCAAAATCGGCTGGTCTTTCGAATGGTCCAAGAAAGTTGAGCTTGACCGCAGTGACGGATCATCAGATGGTACCTCTGGGGCGGTTTTGCTGGTACCTGGAGCTGTCACAGCAGAGAGAGCCTTTAGCTTGCGGCCCTTTCTCTTTTGACTGCCATTCTTTTTCTGGTTCACTACCAGCTTCTTCGGCACATCAACAACGCTCTTGGCCTCAGGCACCTGGTCGATGTGGCTGGCCGGCCTCTGCGCGCCGTCTGGCGGATTGACGGTCGCAGTCAGTGATCCGGTCTCCTGAAACAAATCCCAAGCCAAGTTGAGGTGATGGAGCTGCTCTCCTCCCACGACATCCCACTTGTAGGTCGTGGAGTTGAGCATGCGAATCGACCAGTTGGTCATTGACATTGGGTAGAACGGAAAGGTGGCGAGACGCAACTCATAGACTTCTGGGCCTTGCATAGGAACAACGCGGACAGAGAGGTGTGCAAGCTGTTGGAATCCATCCAGAGCCACGGCGATGTTGTCAAGCGCGTGCTGGTTGAACACAGGCAGGTTCTGGAAGGGGTATTTGTCTGGAAAGTGAATACGGACGCGGGCTGATCTGGTGTAGCGTTGAAAGTTGGCGTTATGCAGGAGGTTGACGAGTGTGTCAAGTTTGGCCTCGTTCGGTTCGGTGTGGTCGGCTTTCAGATCCACAAGGATGTCGAGGTCGTTGACAGAGTAGATGAAACGAATGAAATCTGCGGAGATCTGCCTGTTGACCAAGTGCAACCAGCATGGTAGCCCATCAATGTGATTGCGGCTCAATCCAGACGAGGCCTCCGCAATCCACCTCAGGTGCACATTGCGATTGACGCCATTCTCAGACAGGACCCAGTCCAGTTTGGCCTCGTCACGACGGTCGCGAGACCAGGCGAAATAGTAGATCCTGTCTCGGATTTTCTGTAGCTGTTTATCGTCCTGTGCATCGGGATCGAAGAGCTTCGCGAAGGGAGATTTCTGTGGCATCTTGTCCTCGGTCGCCATGGTGTGCGACTCTGTGGTTCGGGGATGCGGTTTAAGAGTGGGGTGGGATTCTGGGACCAAGTGATTGATCAGTTAAATGTGGTCGCTGAACCCAAAAGGGAAAGAGATTGTTTGACAAAGGTGACGGGTGGGTGAGTCGACAGGAAAGATGGCTTGCGGTGGTGCTAGGATCTGATTGACGGCAGTAGGAGTGGCGGCACGCTTCGACTCTAGGGCGACCAAAAAAGATAGAGTGAATGCAGTGGCCAGCTTGCTGACTCTGCCTCTGGATGTCTGGGTGGTTACCTGGGACGGTGCAGGCAGCGTGGGATGATCTGGACGAAGAAGCTTCCCTCCTGTATGGCCTCCACTGGGACGTCCAGCCTCACAGCAATCATCCTCAGCAACAACTGCCTTGAATTGCTTACCTGTGAGTCAGCCTTGCGAGACACAGAGCCTGTCAGACTTGATTGCATTTCCAGAAGGCCTCCTTTCCCAGTTCCTCGTCGCTGCTGACGATGCCTGGAGAGGCGAATGATCGGTTGTGGACGTATTTAGCGGTTGGCGTTCTGAGCAGCATGCTCCGGGTCGATGATGGGAATCATCAAGATGAGAATTCCGGCGAAGGCAAACACTATCATGACACCCAGGACGATCAGCCACAAGAAGAGGAGCATGTCCATCTTAGGTGGCCATTCTGAGCTCAGCGAACGGCTGAAAGAAACGCTGCGGCAGATGTGTTGGTATCGACGGCTCCGCCCAAGACAGGATGTAGTAGACTGCACCAAGACACAAGAACATACGGCGTTGAACACCAAGGGAGCAGCCAGTCGACCTGGGTTTGGAGACGAGACACGCAAGAGAACACTGAAGACTTTGTGTTGAGACAATCGTAGAAGGCACGAAGGCATAGGCACCATATAGCACATCCAGGGGCCGGGTACCTACAATCTCCCACTAGGTAGGAGGTAGTTGCTAAGTAGCCATGGTTCCCTCTGCTCTTCCCGTCCGCTCCTTCCCTACCAAGCCGGCCCTGCCTCCTTCTATGCTCATAGACACGGCATGACATGGGGCAAAAGACGCTGCCCGCCTGGTACGGGCATGCCTGGCTGCCGACCTGCCAGGTCCAGCCTGCACGCTCCCGAAACATTTGCTCCGAGACATGCATCACTTGCAACCACATCAAAGGGAAGAACATCTTGCTGACGGTATCAAGCAAGGACGAGGACGGAGTAACCGATGACATAGCCTAGATCCAAGACGGCCAGGCCCGTTCACTCGTCTAAGTCGGTCGCATCTCGTCACAAAAGAACTTAGCAGGTGAAGAGTTTGCAGTGCAGACAACGGATTGAACAGAATAGACATCACTTAGCGTGGCCACTCTACCTAAAAGCTGTGACATGAGGGTGGGAGCTCGGTGGGCTAACAGTCAAAGCTCGCATCCCGTCAAGCAGAAACAAGGCAGACGGCAGACACGCAAAAGGCACGAATGTAGATCTCAGAATGAAACTGAAGCTAGATGGAGAAAACTAGCGTCCAGAGATTAACGAAGGATCAATTTCCTCTGTGAGGACGCCATCGACATTAGAACATGTCCAACCAGTGATGCACACTTCATCGAACCAAGAACAGGTCCTGTTGTGTTGTGGTCGGGCGCCTCAGCTGACTGAGGAAAGAAGAGAAGAAGGAGAGAGGAAGAGACGTTCCAAAACTCAGACAAAAGTCGGCATGTCGTCTCGCAAACGGCAGAAAAGCACGTGACTCAGCTTGGTAATGGGGTGGCCTGTGATTGGCTGGTTCTCGCCTGGCAAGTACCGAGGATAAACGGGTGCAGGCCCAGCGGTAACACCCTGCCGATGATAGTGCTCGGAACGTCGAGCGAGCATTCGTCCCGTCGTCGACATCCTCCGAAACAACCACCCATCCACCCTTCGATGCTGGTCACCCACTGACCATTGCCCACTCGCGATCCCGAAGAGCAGCCAACCCACCGCCTACGGTCGACATACACATACACATCCAGCCATGATTACCTCAAGGGCAGGCCTGACGGCCGTTCGCCGGGGTGAGTTCTTAGACGTCATCCACCTTGCCGACGCACCTACAAGCCTCCAAACCTAGCTACCCATATACCCACGGAGGCTGTCCAATTCAGCTCAGCACAGCACATCCCAGCATCCCATAGCTAACCACGCAACGCACTCCCAGCAGCAGCAAAGCCCTCGACCTTCTTCACAGCCACCGCCCTCACGACGCCCCACCAGGTTCGCTCCGCCGCGACGCAGTCCCTGACGCCGGCGGACGGCGATTCCATCCTGGCCAAGCAGCGGCTGCAGCGGCCCGTGTCCCCCCACCTCGAGATCTACGACAAGAACCAGACCTTCTTCGGCTCCTCCATCTGGCAGCGCTTCACGGGCATGTTCTTCACGGGCTCGCTCTACGCCTACTCGGTCGGCTACCTGGTCGCGCCCCTCGCCGGCTGGCACCTCGAGTCCGCCAGCGTCGCAGCCGCCTTCGCCACCCTGCCCTTCGCCGTCAAGGGCGGAGTAAAGGTCGCCCTCGCCTGGCCCTTCGTCTTCCACGGCATCAACGGCGTCAAGCACCTCGTCCACGACTCCACCGCCAAAGGATTCCGCAAGGCGACTATCAAGCAGAACGAGTACCTCATCTGGGGTACGAGCACCGTGGTGGCACTGGGTATTGCCTTCCTGCTGTAAGAGTATCGAACGGAGAAAGGTGGGCGGGTCAGCTGCGGTAGTGTTGGTGGGACCTTGTCTTCTCTGCGCGTGTACATATGACACGCGGGGCGTGATAGGTACACAATGATTTGGAAGCAAGACTACACTTTGCCTGGGCCGTTGCGTTTTTGGTAATCATGCAGTGCCTGCTCTGTCGCTCCAATACTGGAATTACTGACTTCGTACCTCCGCTCGGCACGGTATGTTAGTGCCAGTGCTTTTGTAGAATGCTGTGTTTCAGGATAGAGATTTTGTATCTGAAGCATTGGCGCGTGCAATTTGAGGGCCCATACGCCGTATCTGAGGTATCAAATATTAAGCAAAGCCTTTTGTCCCTTCCATATGCTACAACCCTTGAACGCCATTCGCCCTCTGCCTCTGCACGCCCTACGTAGTGAGCACTCTCCTCTCTACTCGTCCCTGTACGCCTTGGCGTCCAGAACCTGCCTGTTGAGCCTGGCACTACCCAGGCCTGCAACCTCACGGCCGATGGTTTCGCCGAGGAAGTCCGTCAGCTCCGCCACCGTGTGCTCCGTTGTGCTGCTGTGGACCCCGTTCATCATGCCGATCTCGTTCTTATCGATGATCTTGACAGCATTGACGATCGCGCCCAGGAGCAGCTTAATTTCGAACTCCGGCACCCGCTCCCGCATCGGCCGCAGGATCATGTCGTCGAACGACTTCAGATTAGGTAGCAGCAGAACCCGCACAGACTCAGGCCCTCCGGCTGCTGACAATCCGCTGACCGCCCCGTACAGCACCGCAGCTGGCTTCGAAGGGTCGAGCAGGTACTTGAGGCACGTTCTCGTGAGCTTGGGCCGCAGCCTCGTGTTGGACTTTCCGTAGTTCTTGGCAATGCTGCCCAATATCGAGGCCGACAGCTCGCGCAGCTCGTACTGCTCCTTGACCGCGTCCATCCCCTCGTCCGCGCCCAGCTTCCTGCTCATCAGACAAGTCAAGACAGGCGCACTCAACGGCGACGCGTAAGGGTCGAGGTAGAGATTATCGTTCGCGATCAGGGCGGCCGTGAGCTCCATCATCTGTCTCAGTGTGAAGGTGTCATCCAGCCTATGAGTGACCTGGTTCGCGATGAAGTTGACAAAATACGGGACCAGCTGGTGCAGGCCAGGGTCAGACCTGACCGACTGTAGAGCTGCGTTGCGCAGTTGGCGGACCTCGTCGTCCGGGTTGTCGTCGAGGACCGCCGACTGGATCTTCTCGAAATACATGACAAGCTCCTTTGATATGACATGTCTCACGTGCGGTTTGAACGACACGTTGTCGTTCCCGGCGAGTGCGGCGAGGGCAGGGTTTGCGCCAGGGCCCTTGGGGACGAGTTCTTGGGAGCGGGCTTCGGCGGTGGTCGGGTTCTGGGGGATGGTCGGCTGGACGCCTTCGATGGCGAGCCAGTGTGCTGGTGGAAATAAGGTCAATATAAATGTCTTGCACGGCGTACTGCAGTCAGGGGGGACAGTGTTGCCCTACCTGTGAAGGTCGCATCTCTGGGCACTTTGGGCAGAGGCGCATTGATGAGTTTCTCGAAGTCCACCTCCTCGTCCTCGATGTAGAACAACGGCTGGCCAGGTCCCAAGCTCGCCTCACCATATCTGAGAGGCCGTGTCGACTCGTAACCGTACAGAGGCTCAACATCGAGCACCTTCATGGCTTGCGACACGTCCTGGACGGTGAGGGTGGTGCGGCCGGCGTGTCGCATGAAGCGCAGGCTCTCGATGATGACCTGTCCAAGTCGGTACTCGACATCTTGTGCGAGGCACTTGAGGGCTTCCTCGTTGAGCGCGCTGATGCCCACAGACTCGGCGACGTCCTTAACGTTCTCGGGGTTCCAGAGCAGCTTGGGCTCGTCGGCCGGCTTGGGTGGGGCCGCAGCCATTGCCGTCGGTAGGTTCAGCTAGGCGGTCGCCAGTTCGAATCCGTGTCGCCTGCTACTGTGCTTCGTTGGGTCGGCCCATGAGTATGATTGAAATCTTAGAACAGTTGGATGCTGCCGCAACACGCAACAGATTGTTGTGCTGCTGTGGTATTAATGAGCGAAGTTGGAAGATTGATGGTCAAGACGAAGCTCAATTGACGATTCGACGTGAACCCCAGCCGTGGGAGCGGCACCACGCTAAAATCGGGCCCACTTCTGTGCATGCTCCATGGTACCGACGGCCACTCTGGTGACTATGGGCATGGTTGTCCTAACCCTGAAAATATCCAAGAGTTCAACTTCATATGCCTATCAGAGCCAATCCTAATTCCAGTATGGCCCCCAAAATTGAAACAAGCATAGACTTTGTTCTGAAGTGAATGATAAGGGAGCATAGAGTGATCAATCAGTAAGCTACAAGCCCCTGGGATAAGCCTGTGTGCAAAAGCTCGGGGCCCAGATGCCAGCCAGGCTGGGCTGTGCAACTGCCGCCTCACTGGAACGGTCACACAAAGCATGTACCTGTTACAAACCAGCCTGAGGCGGAGAAGCAAAGGGTGAAAAGAATCCCGGCGGCAGTAGAAAAATGCATGATTGAGCTCTGAAGGTTTATCATTCGATCGAAATTGATGGAAGACGGTCAAAACAATATGCATGGAGATCTCGAGCTTCAGAGACGGGAGTGAGAGAGGAACCACCTCCTTTTATGTTGGCGCCCGGCCTCCATCTTAGCTGTGTCGGTGTTTTTGAAAATCCTCTCGAGATAATCATGAACAACCTCAGCCAACCTGGAGAATTTCCCTCGTTGATTTTCTGGAGATCATCGTCAGCGTGCTTACCCTGTTGGCCCAACATGAACGGCTCGTCGGGGACAATGCGTAAGATACAACTGAAGATCTTGCTGAATCTATCTTCATCTCACTCTGTAAGTCAACACATGACCTCGGGACCATGAATTACTCACGGCCACGCCGGGCTGATCAACAGGCGCAGAATGATGGGGGGCTGAGTACTGGAATGGCAGTGAAGTTGTTTCCGCTTTCAGCTTTTATACGCCTGATCTTGATAGGTGTTCTGCAGTCGGATAGAGTACGCTGGACATCTCCAGAAAAGCTAGGTTTAACAAAGCTGCAGCACATAGCCCTCAGTGAGTCTAAAAAAGGAAAATAATGCGCACCTGAAATATCACATATCACACTCGCTCTGGACCCACTCAAGTAGCTTATGTGAGCATAATGATGATCCATATCATCTTATCACATCAGCTCCTAAGGGAGGATCGTGTAAACGTCGAATAAAGAGGTGAATTTGGAGTGTGGGCTTGGCCCGGTCCAGCCTCCGCTACTGAATAGACCTACGCGGATGGTCTTAAAACGTCCACAGTGGTGACAGACTCTTGGTGAATATCTGCCACAAAAGTTTTGACCAACACTCAGAAGATATTGTGCCGTTCGTTCTCTTTTCTTGGCATCAGCTGGTAGCCTGCAACAGGCCATGAGCTTGACGAAGTCATCTGAGGAACCGCCAAGTTCTGCAGGAGTTGTCGTATACGAGCTCCTGCAACACTTCAAGACACCTAAATGGATGCTAGAATCTTATCCCTCTTTCGTCCTGTGACAAGCCAGCCATTCAATCCACAACAACTCAATATCCTCTTCAAGAAAACACGCACACCTGCCGAAAGAATATAGCAACGGTTAACAGTGATCATTAAGCAGTATTGGATGACTTAATAAGCGCCCAAAATATCTCAGGAGAATGATGAATAGTATGTACTAAAAACTAGATCACTTAAAGAGCGAGCACTGCTCTAGCTGATGGGAACCATCCACACCAGGACAAGGCTTCCTCGTGTTGTCATTGTTGTATTGTTGTCGCGCCGTGCACATTTATTCCGCCTCAATTCACTGGAAAATTGGAAATCTTTGTCATGTTGCGGGAGGACCATGAAAAAGATATTCTAAGTGCTAAATTGTTTTCCTCCCATGTTCTTATATGGGGGCTGTATCTTCCTATCCCATGAATCATGTCCTGTATTTTGACATCCTGGCACCTGAAAGACATTTATATGATCAGAGATTCATATGCGAATGGTGTATAGAACCATTCTCAATTTCTGTTCCCGCAATAAAGCATTACAATCTTGAAGCCTTTATAAGCGAAGCCGGCTAAGGCATCTCAGGGAGGACCGTCTTCAGCTGATTTCTGATGTTTGCCTCGAACACTGAAATCTATCATTTCGATGTATTCTTAGATTTCAATACCCCAGCTGTGAATGAGAACCCGTTGATTTGCCGAAATCCTGACAAAATGGGGGTGTGGCTCAGGTATGATCTGTGGTTGACCGGAACAGCCGCTCGAGTTGGTCGCCGACGCCTTTGTGCTGAGACATCAGCAGTCTGGCCACGCGTTCCAAGGCCCATTCTCCTGTACTATCCATTAGAGGAAGAATTTCAAAGAGGTGATGGCCAGGAGATCCGGCTTTTGCGACTCTCCCCTTCGCAGCTAGGCTCAAGGAACTTCCAAGGTTTGACGTCGTCGATGGTCCTGGAGATGCCCGGTGATTTTGTTTCGTCCGTCTCATCATTGCCTGTTGGTAGAAGCATTTGAAGTGAAATCATCCTAAATTAGCATATATCTGTGTTTACTAGCAATATTCGTTCCCAGGGTTGACCTAGTAAGTGTGCGGCACAGGTCTCGCGCGCGGCCGCAACAAGTAAAGACGTTGAATCCGCCAGAGGTGACCAACACCCGCCCAGCGAACTGAGCCGCCTTCCTGTAGGATGAGCTTGATTGTACTTGATATCATCGAGACCCGTGAGAAATTTAAAGTTCAGGTCCATAAAGGGTGGCCTATTTCATCTGCTTCAACATACGGTTGTTGGTTGCGGGAGTCTCAGAGGCGTCCCATCTGGCTATTTCAGGATGCATTCAAACACAACTTCAGCAGGAAACCACGAGCTAGCCACCAATGAGGCCATTCGTGTAGCCTTCGTGATAGAATTATTGAGAAATCCGGAAGGTATAAAATGCTGTGGAAGTCTGGATCTTGTGAATTGGAGGAACCAGATCAGTCACTTCAGTATCTTCATCGAGCTAGAAACTTCATCAGTTATTCCAAGGACCCATTTGTACCTTTTCATTCAATTTTTCAAGCTGCAGGGATGTGCAAGAACGTACATTATAAATTCTGCCTCCGCGTCTCTCAGTCTTACAGAAACCCGCCTAAGGACTACCATCACAGGTGTGAAATCCACCACTCCCTTAAGAGTCAGGCCAGACAGCCAGGGAGTGAAGGTAGAGAAGCACGCCGTCAGCTTGAGCGCCACGATGAAAGTGAGTCTCCACAATATCACAAAATATTGACCTGCGTCATCTAAGAGGAACACTGACCTTCCCTCTCAGGGGCTCAAAATGTGACCCACGTTTATCATTACGGGCAGCAGGTCCTCAAGGAGTGGGATGATAGACGCCAGACTTACATCGAAACTTGCATTGTGGACCCAAGGAACCCGATCGTCCAACAAAGGGGGTCCAGGAAGGACCAAACTGGTGATCTGTCAGTAAAATCCACCTCTCCCCCACCCAACAATACCACCAATTCACCCCGAATCGAATCCATGTGCAACGGCGGCTTTCCCGCTCGTTCAAAGCACAGCAGAGTGTTGTCTCCTGCTGCGCTTTAATTTATGATTACTGGCGTCCACGTTCTAGGAGGCAGATCGCTAACAAAAACTCGTCATCACAGCTGGTATCTTCGTTGCGATGGCACTTATAGGAACGGATACAATGAGACTATCCGAACCACATCTGGAGTGAGGGTAGATAGCCACGGAAAGATCAAGTTTGAATAGGGTTCTTATAGAATATACTCCACTGATGAGTGCAGGTCACCATCTGAGAGATGGAGGCAAGGGCTCTGTGCTGGACACAGAAATCCCGGGGTTTTTGCATAGCAAGAAAAATGAGCAGGCTCACAACAACACCTTGCAAGCCATGATCCCTGAACACGTGAACTGAGGATACGACGTCGAGCACATGTGTGTAATTGGTTTTGAAACTTGTAGACCACTAGATGAGAGTAACATACGCGCTAACTATGTGCACAGCGTTGCTTGCATTCAACACATTCCGCAGTGCTAGAAGCCATGTTCGAACAGGGCATCGCAAGACCTCGAATTGAAAGCTGATTCCAGCCTGACCAAAGCATTTCGTCTATTTTCCATACCCCCCAGACTATTCAGTCTTCCTGGCCTTGGCCTGTGAAAGGGGGCAGTCGCTGCGCTACATCATCCCATGTTTGTGTGCCGTCAACCATATCCTTTACGGCCATAATCACATCGTCCTCTGAACCGCGGACTTGTGATGTGCTGTCACGGTCCCTCAGAGTGAGCGACCCGTTCGCCACAGTATCAAAATCCACAGTGATACCGAGGGGCGTGCCGAGCTCATCATTGCGAGCGTAACGTTTTCCGATAGAGGCACCAGAAGAGTCGACGTTGTTAGAGATACCAAGCTTCCTCAGCCGGGCAGACAGCTTGCTTATGATGGGGCTGAATTGTGGCTGTGCCGAGATAGGAACTATGAGCACCTTTGTGGGCGCCACGGCGAGAGGCAGCGACAGAACCTAGTAGACTTGATTAGACCTGACTCTGAAACTCGAAAGACACACATAGTCGAGTCACAGAAAATGAAGCAGAGTGAGGGGGGAAATCCGTTAGAAGGGGGCGACAGAGAGGGAAAAGAAGACCACCAAACTCACTGCTCTTGCAGTATCCTGTGGTCGATTCCAGTACACATGTTCGAGAAGGCTGTACAAGATACGGCCAATACCGAATGATGGTTCGATCACATTCGGCGTATACTCTCGTGTCGTTTGTACACGCGTCTCTTTCTTGATGGTTAGAAGGTCCTTTGAAAGCGCCACTGATGTCGCCCCATCAGCCAATGGTGCTGATGTCCCAACCGTCACTACACCCTGTTGACCGAGTTCTTCAGCCAGTATCTGTAATTTGGACTGGTCAAGTGCGCCAACGCTATCTTGGACGATTTTGGCATCCTTCTTGAACCTCGGGCCAACAAGCTTCTTGTCCAGACTTGCTTCCCATATATCTTTCTTGATAGAGCCACCGTGGAGGCTTTCTTTGACTTTCAAGTCGGTACCCGTAAATTTCGAGTGGACGGTAAGGTCATACGCGCTTCTGTCCGCGCAGCCCACGCATTCGATCCAGCCGTAACTGGTCAGAAGCTCCGCGTCCCAGCAGTCACAAGCATAATGAGCCATTTCTTCAAATCTTGTCAGTCAAGTCGTCCATCTTGTCATATTCTAGAATGAGTGATAGGAGACGGATCTGGGTACCGTTTGCTAAATGTTGTCTGAACCGGATCTTCGACCGGTCGACGCCTATCTTGAGAAGGAAGAGCATGACTCGAGCCAGAAAGTAGCCCAGAGTTTGATTATCGATCAGTTTTGCTTCCACAGCCTCCTGCACGGTCAAGATCTTTGGCGCCGTTTTTCCAGCAAGCTGAGTGGCTCTATCGAGCAACGGTAACTCGATACTTATGACTTCAGAGAATCGTCTGTGATCCTTCTTGTCTGGGTCGGTATAGTGCTCTATTTCAGCCAGGAGGAACTCCCTCACCCGGAGCAGACCAGACCTGGGAGAAATTTCGTTCCTATAGGATTTACCGACGCTTGCGGAGGCGAAAGGGATCAAGCCCTGATTGTAGTCCAGGAGCTTTTTGAAGTTTAGAAACTGGCCCTGTGCGGTTTCAGGACGCAGGTATACAGGAGCTGCTGAGCTTGGTCCAACGGTGGATTTGAACATAAGATTGAAGGGGACTGGAGGGAGGACTTCTCCATTTCCAAGCGGGTTGCGGATATCGAGCCGTTTTATGAGTTCACCCAACTGGTCGCCATCGTAGTTGTCGATCTTGGCAAGAATATCGTTGTACTCGGACACGTTGTCTTCACTCAACTTTTGGGAGTCCCGATCCGGGCCCTTGACTCCGCTGGCTAGCCGCGTCTCGAGCACATTCTCAACAAGATGATCGGCTCTTAGATACTCGCCCCTTACAGGATCTTTGCACATCCAATCAGCGAATTTGTCGACGTGGCCGCTAGTCTTGAGGACCGGTTCCGGAGTGATGACGCTGCAGTCGATCTCGAGCATGTTCTCTTCCAGTACAAAATGCTTCCTCCAGGCATCCACGAGATTGGCCTGGAGAGCGCAGCCCGGGGGACCATAGTCGTAGAGTCCCTTGTTGTCGCCGGTCCAGTTGCGGGCGACGCGGTATATCTCGAAGGACTCGGTGAAGAAGAAGCGCCGCTTCAAGACCGATTCAAACAGAGGGCGGTCAAATACCTGACCCTTGAGTGTTGTCATAGGCGGCATGGTCAGCGGTGGCTTCTAGACCCGGAGTGGCAGTGAATATTGCAAAGGTTCAATTTTGAATGGAAACTGAACCAATTGGTGCTGAGTTCACAAAGGAGAGGGAGCAAAGGTTGGAATCTGGGAGACGTAGAGTCACACCCGATTGGGAGTCACATCCAAAATTAGAGTTCCGGACGGCCTGAAACCAGACCAAGCAGTTGGGCGGCACAGCACTGAAGACGAATGAGGAGCCTTGGTCTATTGACAGCGTTGTAGCATTAGCCACTAGCGACGAAAATGTGACCTGGCCCCAGGCCCCCCAGCCATCGCTCTACCACAAACCAGTGTGTTGACGAGTGAGGGCCAATGCATGGTGGGCTAAAAGTCCCGCCACATTCTATTCTCCTCCCCAACTCGCAAAAATTCGGAATACTTCTACCACTAGGCTCAGCATTACAGTAGTAGGAACTGGTTTTTCATGTATCGCTTAAAGCCAGCGAGTTCAGCTGATTTCCGAGAGAATAATCCAATCTGGCGAGAATCTTGTCCAGCTACGGTCAATCGGTATACTGCACTTACTATTCACAGCCATAAAACCACAAATCGCAAAGCCTCCACAAACCTACACCGTAAAGGCACGTTTTATAGCCAAGTTTTCCGACTGAACATAGCGCAGGGGATTCGTACCTGCTTGTTTCGAATGTTTCGTGGTTTCCGTAGACCTCTGAGGCTGATTCCGCTTCTTCTGCCAATCAATTTAAACGCAGCACTAAGTTATGACGATTTAAAGAAGCGAGAATAACTGGACGGTGATTCCATTACCGAATGAGTCAGACGACTTCGTAGCAAAAGCTTACGGGGCCAGAAAGGCACTTGGTTAGTAATGTAGGGTTGAGCATCTGGGTAGTAATGCGTTATCGCCTTTTACAGCTCGGGTATCTCGTGATTATCACTTGGAAGCGGCCCACACGAAGACGCGTGATATCCCTGGGAATTGCTATAAATGCAGAACATTCTCAGATGCAGACGTCAGGGGATCGTGCAAGTAGCGCATGTCCAAATCATCTGCTCGGAGTTATAACTCCATTTCATCAACCTCTCTGACTATCAAATAGATATCTATAAGGATGAATTTCCAGGTCATCCGCGCATAGGGACGTTGTTGATGTAATTTGTCGTGCTCAGGCTCCCGGTCGATCAAGACTTCCGTTTAACAACGAGCCGCCGAGCCCCTGGTGATAATCTCGACAGCCAGGCCCGAGTCACCGTGACCGGTAACAGTGCCACCAGCAGCACTGCGTGAAGAGGAATGTTAGCTGAACGTGTCCATGCCTCTTATTTCTTCCACCCCATGGGAGATCAATATGCAAGCTTACCACTGCCGGTTTTCGTTGGGGTTGCAACAGTTGTTCATGGCAGCGTCGGCGGCCCAACCCTGCTCCCAATGGGACACGTGCGTGTTGTCGAATACATAGAGGTTATAGGTGCAGATGCGAGCTGTGCCCCAGTCCCACGCCCGGGACGCACCGGCCGGGAAATAGTCATTGCCACCGTCAGACTGGAGGTTGCTGATCAGGGCCCGCATGTCGCTGACGCTGAACGACGACCCCAACGTGGGGCTGCAGGAGTCACGCTTGGCCAGCACGGTACCGCCCTCAGCTACGGTGGCCATCTCCGCGTCGCCGTAGCGCTCCTGGTACCAGAGGGTGTCGGTCAGGTTCATGATCTCGCCGTGGATGAGCTGTGTCGTCTCGGCAGCGGGCACGGAGGAGGCTTGGGTAAGCGTAGCCAGGGCTGTCGCGATGAGGAAGACGGTGGACTTCATTTCAACGAATGAGTTGCGTTTGTGAGTAATCTCGTCAAGTGACTCGAGGAAGAGTATTATGAGGGAAAGTGGAAGTTGTGTACTAAAGCGTGCTGCTCAGGGTTCAAGGCAATCATCGTTCCGTGGGTGACCCTGTCGCTTTATACACATGTATTTGTTTGCCATGAATGCTCTCACCGAATCTTATGTAATAATTCCAACATTGGGGTCCTTCTCAGCCATTTCCTTGAGGGAAATGCCAAGTCAAGACGATGAGTAAGTATTGACAGCCGCTCCCAACGGCTGAGTAACACCTACCTCAGCTCGGTCCTCGGTACCAGTCTACAGGTAGACTATTTCTCACGCATCAACTATTAGATGTTGTTCAGTCCCACAGAACTTCGACGATCATACCAATTCGAGGGTACGATATTCCCCAACCGTCATACACTAACTACATGTTACTCATTACTGCATACCTAGGTGCTCTTAACAACCAAATGTCTCTACCTATCATATTGTAGCGAAGTGTAGATCGGAGAAATCCTCAGATGAGTGCGATATACTTTCAAAACCTGTCGGGGACTAATTTTGAGATTTGGGCAAGTCCTTTTCGTCTGAGTAAGAAGGCAAGTTCTGGACAGGATATTCCAAAATAAAGCGACCTCAGGTAGAAACTGAAATAGTTACCGCCTCAAAGAATCTATTCAACACGCAGGGCACCGACTGTTTGGAGTAGTGCTGTGACAGTGCGGCTTTATATGTTGCTAGACAACCAATTTAAAGAATTGAGTGTCAGTTTTTACGGCCGTCACATTTGATTTACAGCAGAAGTCAAGCTGTGTCAGCTTCTAAACTGCTGCTCCTATCTAGGACGATGAGTAAGTCCAGACTGAGATTTGATGTCGGTTGAATCACACAAATAGTGTCAGTATAGAGCGGTTTAGAGCGCTTACTGCTCAAAAGGTGCAAATCTTACCTATCATGTGCCAACATCTGCTGCGTTGCGTCCAAGAAGAAGTTGTTTGATTTCCCGCTAGATGGTCTACTCGAAGTGTGTGTACCTCGGCCAGCCAGTGGACACATCGGTCTTCGACGACCAGACCGAGAAGCTCGAGTCATGGAGGGCATGGGTACAGACCATGATTTTGGACCCCACGGGCTCGATGCCGGCGATCGTGCAGATCACCACCCTGGTCGGCAGACCACCGCATCGAGTGCCGTTAGAAGTCCTTGCCAAGTTATTTGCCGCTGTGGATGAAGCGGCTGCTTTCTTTCCTTGCGAAATGTGGTGAGCGCATGTGTGGTCTACTTTGAGAGTTCACGGGGAGGCCTACGTACAACGAAAATGGCTTGCGATGTGTAAATGTAAAGACACCAAACGCTTTGAAAACACTCGTACGGCATGTTCTTCAGTGTATGAGCAGCGTTGATATATCCAAGCGCGTGCGCAAGTGTGTTGAGAAACCAAGCTTAAGCTGCCGAGTTGCGCGAGACGCTGTGGTAGTGCGACTGCCTACCTACCCAAGTTACGGAACGCACCTTGTTCCGTAAAACACGTGTATCCTTACATACATAGCACTAAATCAAGAGCGAACTACAATATAAGATGCTCTCATGTCTTACTTGACATCATAGAACTCGGAATAAAACCTCGTCCAGCTAAGAAAACAGAGGAGAGATTGGTTCCAAGTTTCAAGCGGGAAGGGCGTTGTGGCTCTAGATGGTCTGTGCACCACGCTGTGACGGGGGGCGGCCATGTCTGGCTGTCTGGCTGTCGGGCTGTCTGGCCGGAGTGAGGCTTTGGCTTCTTGTTGGTGACTGTTTGGCCGACACGAGTGGCGCGCTAAGGTTTGGGGCCCCAGGTGTAGCCAGGCCGTAGCCAGGCGTAGCCCCGGCCCCGCCAGCTCCTGCCAGGGCAACTCTTGCCAATTACATCAACCACAGTTGGGAAAATTCGAACCCGGCCGCGAACCGTGGAGGGCAAGAAAGCAAGGAGAAAGGACCCACTTCCTGCCAGACAATTCCCTCCCGCCCCCACCACATAAGGTTTCTTACCACATCAGCCAACGACATCAGCATCAGCATCATCCACAAAACTTCACCCGCCCAACCTACATCAGCTAGCCTTTGCAGCTTCCTATCCTCCCGACACTTCCTCGTGCTGCAATCCAATCTCATCGCTCAGGCTCTATACACTCTCGGCACCAACCGCGCCGGTGACTCAGTCTTCTCCACCGCTGTCCAGCTGCAGGTATGTTGCGTCCAGGAACGGAAACACAGCCCTCTGCGCCCGATCGCGATCCCCCTTAGGCATCAAGCATTGCCCCTAGGCGACAACAGTCCTCGCGACGTGCCGCCCTCATCTATCTGCACGACCGCCTATTTGGCCTGGGCCGTCTACAAATCGCTCACAAATCATCTCCCCGCTCCCGTCTGCTCAGCCAGCCATCGTGTCCTCACCGCGCACTACGTCAGTGAAGCATCTTAAAAAGACCACACGACTGACGAGAAAATACCTCAGCGGCCTCCTACCCCTCAGACAACCCCCAGTCCGGACTGCCTTTGGTCCTACAAAGGCTCCTCGCTAAGACGGCTTCCTCGGCCGTAGCCTTCGTATCTGATCAAGATTTCGCCCATCGGAAGCCCTTCCACATCCTCTGTGTTGTTCCACCTCCACCTGCTGAAGTCAACTAAAGGCCCCGAGTCTTTACCGCTCCTCGACTTCCCATACCACAGACCGGACCCCGAGTTCACCCCCCAATCTAAGCTGCCGAATAAGAGTCTTCTAGAGACCCTCTCTCTTACGGAGGGAGAGTCGTGGAGGCCTCGCCAATCTATCCAGGGAACAGTTTGCTACCGTTTCCGACCACCTTAACACTCGCCTCGATCCTCGAGATTTTTCAATCAACAAAGGTTCATCCTTTACTCGGACCACCACTCGAGAAAACGAAGCGTGTCCGTCAGGCCCAGCAGCGGAAGTCCCTCAAACAAGCGTTGGGATATGGTTATGGCAATTACCCTCGTCGATACAATCTCACCTGTTGATTACATCAATAATCGGATCTTTTCGACCAAGTCTATCAAAGATCATGGCGTTGTATTCAACCATGACGAAAATGCCCACTACGGCCATGTCTCTCCCAAGCAGCTGATTGGCGACGCCCTTCGCCAGCGTGTCGAGAACATCGATCACGAGTTCTGCGAGCCTGGCGATGAGGACACCTTCTTTGTTGCTGACCTCGGCGAGGTCTACCGCCAGCATCTGCGGTGGAAGCTCAACCTCCCGCGCGTCAAGCCCTTCTACGCCGTCAAGTGCAACCCGGACCCCCAGCTCCTGCGCCTCCTGGCCAGCCTGGGCACAGGCTTCGACTGCGCTTCCAAGACGGAGATTGAGCAGGTGCTCAACCTGGGAGTCAGCCCTGAGCGCGTCATCTACGCCCAACCTTGCAAGACCAACTCGTACGTCCGCTACGTCGCCAACGCTGGCGTCCGCCAGATGACCTTTGACAACGCCGACGAGCTGCGCAAGATTGCCAAGCTGTTTCCGGAGGCTGAGCTCTTCCTGCGTATCCACACCGACGACTCTTCCAGCCTCTGCCGGCTGAGCCTGAAGTTTGGCGCCTCCATGGACATGACCGATGGCCTGTTGCGCACCGCGCGAGAACTCGGGCTGAATGTTGTCGGCGTGAGCTTTCACGTCGGGTCCGGGGCTTCGGATCCCAGGGCCTTCCTCAAGGCCGTGCAAGACGCGCACGCCGTCTTCCAGCAAGGAACCGACTACGGCTTCGAGATGAAGACCTTGGACGTGGGAGGTGGCTTCTGCAGCGACTCCACTTTTGAGGGAATGGCCGGTGTCCTCCGCGCCGCACTCGACGAGTACTTCCCGGCGCACTCGGGCATCAACCTGATTGCTGAGCCTGGCCGGTTCTACGCCTCGACAGCGTTCACGCTGGCCTGCAACATCATTGCGCGGCGGACCGTCGAGAACCAGCCTGGCGACGACAACAGCTACATGGTGTACGTCAACGATGGTGTCTATGGCAATTTCAGTAGCATCATGTTCGACCACCAGAACCCTGTCGCCCACGTTCTGCAGGCCGGGGGCCAGAACTACTACAACACCACCGCTGGCCGACCTGTCACGGCGGGCGGAATGGAGTACAGCATCTGGGGCCCGACCTGCGACGGCATTGACCGTATCAGCGAAAGCATTCGTTTCAACCAGACGTTGGATGTCGGCGACTGGCTGTACTTCGAGGACATGGGCGCTTACACCAAGTGCTCTGCCACTCGTTTCAACGGCTTCTCAGACAACCACGACGTGATTTACGTCTGCAGCGAGCCTGGTGCTTTAGCCGTCCTGGAAAATGGCATTTGAATTGATTTCAGTGCCAAAAGAGGTGGAGAAAAAAAAAAGGTGTGATCATTGGAAAAGGAGTAAGATACTGAAAACAGACAGTAGTCTTTGCGCTGAGCAGTAATTTGGAGGAAACGGTGGTGTCTTGCTTTCTAGAGTCGTTGCGCCGATAGACGATTCCTAGCGAATCATACACAGTCTTTGCATACAATACATACAATTACCTTTCGCTCGCTATACTCCTAACGGCAGTACTGCTGATCAGAGTGGCAAATCGAAGTGACCCACACTGATTCTTGAGAACTGTGGGCATCCTTATGCCGGGCCTCGAGCAGGCCTGGCAGTTCGTCATGGCCATCAAAACATGTGAAGTCTTTTTGGTCGTCTCTGGGCACTACCACCTGGGCCATGAGCTGCATGCCAGATTGGGCAAAAATCGTGTATGGACTGAAACACAGTTTTGTGGCTGCAGAAGCCTGACAGGTGACCCAAGTCAGATCCCGGGAAGGGAAGACTAATACCCTTCCCCAAACGCGGGACTCGTACAGAACGGCAGAGCTACCCCAGATCCGATGGGTATGGGGTGCGACCCCGAAGATGCCTCGGCAGGATCTCCGCATTCTTGAGAAAAGATTCCCGAGGGACGGGGGGAGTTGACAGAAGGGGCGAAAGTAAGCAAGCAAATAGGCTACTTGCCTGGCAGCTACTTATTAAAGCGATGGACGATCCTTCTGTACATATGGGTCATGGTTTAGTATTATTCGCACTTCGAACTGCACCTGAAGTCCCTGAGTGCCCATTGCCCACCTGTAAACTCCGTTGTTTGTGGCGGGTGTGAATATATCTCACAGGAGCCCGACATCAGCAACTCGCGAACTCGAGGGGCAGCCGAGGCCGATTAAGGGAATTTGCTTCCAACCTAATTCAGACGACTACCGCTACCACCCACAATGGCACCAACCGGGCCCATCACCACCCCGATAACGACCCTGCTGGGGATCCAGCACCCCATCATTCTCGCGGGCATGGCGCGCGTGTCGGGCGGGCGCCTCGCGGCAGCCGTGTCCAACGCGGGCGGGCTGGGCGTCATCGGCGGCTTCATGTACACGCCGCAGCAGCTGCGCGACATCGTGGCCGAGATGAAGGCCAGCTTCAGCCGGCCCGACCTCCCCTTCGGCGTGGACCTCGCCCTCCCGCAGCTGGGCGGGAACGCCCGCAAGACCAACCACGACTACACGGGCGGCAGGCTGAACGAGCTGATCGACATCACCATCGAGTCGGGCGCGCGGCTGTTTGTCAGCGCCGTCGGGGTGCCGCCCAAGCACATCATCGACAGGCTGCACGGGGCCGGGATCCTGGTCATGAACATGGTGGGCCACCCCAAGCACGCGGCCAAGGCGCTCGACCTCGGCGTGGACATGGTGTGCGCGCAGGGCGGCGAGGGCGGCGGGCACACGGGCGACGTTGCCAACAGCATCCTCGTCCCCGCCGTGGCCGACGTCGCGGCGGGGACGAGGATGCTGTTGGCAACGTCGCCCGTGTAATATAAGTGGAAAAAAATTAAGTTTTCAATTAAGATTATATTTATAACATTATTACATTTTATAAAGATTATTTTGGTCTTTGCTATATAACTAATTACTTAACTATTAATTTTAAGCTACTTATATTAATGGTTTATAACGCCGTTAAAAGCGGTTCTTGCTAACCTTATTTATATAACTATTATAAGGCTATCATTATTTTCTTAGCCCTAAGCTATAAATAATTGTATTTAAAACCTATTATTATCAATATTATATATTTTTTAACGCTAGGTATTTAAGCGTTTATCACTATATGAAGGGACTGGGTGCATATTGCTTAAGAAGCATATGTATACAGATTAAAAACGAGACCACACCCCCACACCCACCCTTTAATCAATTAGCTCCCATTAAATCTGTGTGGCTTTCAGACGGAGACTGTCAATGAATCCTTCTCTGTGTAAAGGGCCAAAATACATCATTTCCGGCGCCCGTCTTCCGTGCTATTGCTGGAATTATTTGCAGCTCTCTAGTAAGCAAGCAGACTGACCTGGAGTCATCTATTATCTCAAGGATACATTTAGAAGATTCTATGATGATCCGCGGTCCCTGCGTAGCCCTGCTACTACTTACTCTCCGTGCGAGCAGAGCGCGGACCCGGGCAGGGCCCGGGTCCACGCCTCCACAGCACACGCCCATCCAATGAAGAATTTGAGTCAAGTCTATATTGCGAACCACTAATCCACTGGCCTCGGTGCCACTTCCTAGAATGTACTCCGAAGTAATGACCTAGTGTTGAGCCGCTTCCAACCGAGCATACGGTTGCAGTCCTCCAAGTTTGTTCTAGATAATTATGTAACAAAGGTAGCATTAGTATGAGGGGCTGGATCTGCAGTAGCCGGAGCTCGTAGTTCCACTGCTCGCTGATCTCGTCGGCAGTTGCAGTGCCTCTGCTGGCTCTCTTCAATTCACCCAAGACAAACCTCATGTTTGATATTTACGGTGTAATTTGTATGAGCTATCACCAGCCTTAAATTGTCGGAGTGATGATACCCATGGCGGTCGCTGACAAGGAGGCGCGGATTGACCAGCTCGCTGAGAGTTGGCTGCTCTCGCCCTACCACTCCCCATCAAGGCCTGGCTTCTTAGGAACAAATCCCGTCAATCGTCCAAGTCCATAGCTTAGGCGAATTATCAATAACTGGATTGACTGAGCTCACTGTACTTATGACATTGATACATTATAGTAGATGTGATCCTGATCATGTTTAGTCTGACTGAGCGCAGCCGAACTGAACAGCTTCTTCATCGCGTATCGAATGTGAGGTCTACTAACCACGAACTAGTGACGCATAGTGACAAATGTTGAAGAAGCATATCCTTTCAATGACTCATACAGTGCTAATAGTTTTTCTTTTTACCCTTATACGCAGTTTCACCTCTTAAGCGCTGAGATGAGCGTGAAATGGACCGTTAGCCAGAGGCGTGGTGTCGAACTCCTGAAGTCGTCAATGTTCGTGTGTCTCTGGATGAACTCAGTATGAAGGGAGAACTTAAAAGGCTACAGTCGAAAAACAACTTAATTGTCCCACATACTATTGAATAAAAACTGCCTGGGCTAAGTGCTGAGACATAATGTGGCTGTGGCGGCATTCTAGGCTCGTTTTGATATATGAAGAGGGTATCAACGATACCTTGAATTCCAGCCTTATCCAGCTCATTGAATGCTCTCGTAAAGTGTAAATTACTAATAGAAGACAAACAAAATGATAAATTTGACTGTAATCTGGTTAAAAAACGTCCCGAGCTTCTCAAGATGGAATTATACCAAGACCCTCAGAGACGATTTAATATTTGTATCTCTAGACACACCCAAGCAGAATTGCATACCTTCACAGAATTCTGTAGGATGTTCAAAAAATATCTCATCAGGCAATAAATCACTTGGATGCCAGGGGTCAAGTGCAAGTCGTGGCAACAGTTTGTACAAATGGAGACTACCAAATATCAGTATTAAGTATAGCTGCAGCGCCATCCTATTGGCGCTTTCAAAATTGGCACAATGAATGCATGGATATAGACAAAAAAGCAAAACCCATAGTAATGTTAGTCAGGAGAAGTGCTAAAGGTATAGTTGATTCAGGGAATTTAGTCACCTTGAAGTATTTCAAACTACGTGCAGATAATTCTCTGGAGCAGCTTCTTAATTACGAATCAATGACACGGCGAGGGTAGATTTCGGCTACTTTGATGAGTGTGCAATGACCATGAGGACTGACGACAAATTTTGCGCCTTCATAACATGAGACTGAATTGAGATTTTGGAGCGCTGGTCTCTGGGATTATCCCAGATGATGTGATTTCAGCGGAGATACCTTCATGTCGGTATAGTCTGTATCCCAGGGAACCTATATCCTTCTTGATAAGAATAACATCATGAGATGGTGATGGCAAGAGCAACTCCTTGTCTGGAAGATCAACAGGGGGGATGGGCCACTGCAAAACACTGGCATCTGTTCGGAGATCCCCACGTACTTCCAAGGAGAGGTTTGAACAGTACGTAGCTGTGGCATCCGAACAAAATCAGACGAAGTCAACTTCGTCTGGTCTCCGGGCTAGCCCTCAGAATTACACAGTGGAGCTACCACGCCTGTGAGCAGGAAGATACGTGGGCTGATTGCAGCAGTATCCCCTTCAAGTTTCTCATCTGAGCCTGCCACTGTATTCAGGCCACGCCGGGCGTATATGACGACCGTGCTATCAACCTATTCAGCTATCGCCTTTGCTAATGGTAATGTTCTGGATACTCTTCCGTATAATCAACTTCGATAGCGATCTTCCATGTAGGGAGTGTGGGCGCGAAGCTTTTGCTTGGCAGCAAGGTGCCGTACACAACATGTTAAAAAGCCTAACACTGGCAGGCCTAGTCACACCACTAGGAAGCAACGGATAGGTGGCCTGGCGACAGGCTATATGATCAATAAGGAACATCCGAAGTGCCTTCTGATGATGTGAATAACGAAGTTCCTAGAACCCTATGAATGTCTGGGCGTGTGTTGTTTCAAGTAGAAACTTTGACATCAACCAGCGCACAATTGGCCAGACCTTGACAAGGAGAGTAAATAAACTGGATCAAACATGAGTCGCCACTGAGCGAAATATTCGCAAGGGCGGTGTATCAGGGTCTCGAACTGTCGAGCGCGCGCATCCATTTTCGACAAACATAAACATACACTGCCGAGACAGCCTCTCCACCGGAGTGACCTTGCTTAGCAGTCTAGCACATAGATTAGAAGGAAACCATGGAGTCATCCCCTCGGGGACGATGGAGATGCCTTCTTCTGACGGCGTGCACAGCGGGCGATCTATCGCCCAAGCCAGGCAGCAACACCGGGACACACTCGACCACGCTGGCAGCAGCATCATCGACGCCACTAGGCCCAAAGAGCAAGGTCCAACTGGCCGGTGACATCAGGGTGGTGCCTCTGATGAGCAGAAGTGTGGTCCGAGCCCGGACAGAAGGACATGGAAAGCTCCGGATCTACCGGGAGGAAAGGCCAGTCACGTCTCTTGAACTGTCGTCCTCTCTCTCTCTCTCTTGCCTCTTTCGCGAATCTTGGTTATGGGGTGAGGAGGGTCCTCAGGACGATCCCGGCCCCATTCGAGACAAGACTGCTTCAGATATACTTTCGAGGGCGGTTCGAGGGGAGGTAGCGTTATCTGCGCATGAGGCTTGGTCAGTGTTGACCGACCGTGTCGGAGGGCCCACAAGGGCCAGAGGCAGCCCAGCCTCTGCCCCATCCCCTCCCTCATGGAGCAGTAGCAGTAGCAGCAGCAGTATCAAGCAGTGTTCAGGGGCAATGTCGGTCGGGCTTGACCAGCCGAGACGAGGAAAAGTGTTGTCCGATCGACAAGAACACGTCCAAGAATGGATCCGGGGTATCACATCGTACCCAGAGTTGCAGCAGATCTCAACGGTGCTCCAGAGCCAACGGTTCCATTGGGAGTTTTTTTTCTTCTTACATTTTTCCCTTTCCCCTTGTCACCTGTGTCCCGGTCCTCCAGCACCTACCTACACTAGGTGGGAAGCGGGAGAGAGAGAGACAAAGCAAGGGCGATCGGAATATATTTAGACACATTTTCGGCCTACATCCGTATACCGTGCTGCTATTTTTAAAAATAAACCTCAAACAATGCCTCACCGCGACTATCTATTAGCGCACCTGTAAGGCCGGGGGAGTCAGGAGGGAGAGAATGGCCGGGAGTGGCTGGGTGGGTGGTCCCAGGGGGCCGCGCTCCTCGTATTCACTCCCGCATCCATGCTGGCTGGCCTGCCTGCTTATCCACCCGACTGACTGCCACAGGCCCCGGAGACACTCGGGGACTAGGGCAACCAGAGACGAGAGCCGGGTGAGCTACTGAGCTGTTACGGAGACTGGCAGATTAACAGGGTGGCATGGTTGTTTGGAGGTCCTCTGTGTGTCATGGGGCAGAACGACAGGTGCGAAGAAGCCACACGGCCGTTGACGCGACGTGCCTTGGTCGGTAGCGGAACAGCCTCACAAAAACACCTAGATACCAGAAAACTCGACGTCAAACTCATCAAGGAGACACGCACAATCACTTTGCTCAGAAACAGGTGCTGAACATGGGATTATCATTAATTATTAGATCCCCTGCAAACACTCAGGCCGCTAGTCGACCTGAGCACGGCAACAACACAGAAACCTTAGCGATGACGGTGCCTGTGAATTGAACTGACCCTGTACGAATCGCAAGGTGCTGCACACTTTTTTCCTGGCGTCGCCATCATTCGACCGGGGGTCCTTTTTTCATAAACAAGCTTAAACAACAACTATTTCACGCACTATCTGGGATCTTCTTTTGATCAAGGGCTGTTTTTACGCCCAAAACGCCATATTTCCTTCAACGTGAGAGCAGGTCACAATCTGCTGTCAGCCGTATCCTCCACCATGATCCAAAAAATCAGGACAAGCCGAAGGGCAAACCAAAACGCCACGCCATGCAAGATTACCATCTTTCCGGCTCTCGGTGGACATCCCCGCCCCACCGAATCCGAGCCTGCCTCCGTAGTGTGCAATCCAAAAACAACAGTCGCTTATGCAGTCGGGTATCATGATCATTATCCGTAAGGAGTGTCGTCTATGTCGAAAGAATCCGCCATAATTGTTGAGCAGCTAAAGGAGTGTCTAAATATGCATTCATCCATGCCGATGTGTGAAAAAGGAACGTCTAGAGTGGGTATCATCGTGGTCGAACAAAGGAGTGTCGGGACGTATCTGGCGATATGTCGTAAAATCGAGTATTGGAACAAAGGAGCGTGACCATGTATCTTGTGATACATGGCGAGGTTCTCGTGTGTGCTGATCGTAAGGAGCGGCTGGGCGACAAATGCGCACCTCAGGACGGAAATCCTGCTGAAGGATAATCGATCGTTGTGGTTGAAGGAGTGTGTTGTGCAATTGCGGCTGTGTTGGAAACGAAAGTCGAGCGACAGCTCGAACAGGATTAAAATATTATGGGAATATCGAGGAATCCGCGGCTAGGGCCTCCAAAAGCAAAGTGGTATGGAATCCTCATGGGGTACTCCTTCTCTCCTCAGCCTGGTGGTGATAGCTTGGTGGAGCGGAGGCCGTGGATATGTGCCGATGGTGCGAGTATGGATGCGAGTAAGCGACGACAGGCGACTCGGGAACCGGAAGCATCGAAAAACCCCCGGGGGCCAGGAAGGGAGACTGTGGACCTGCTGAAACCGTGGGAAACAAGGCGTTCTCTGGTACTTGTTGAGTGGGGGTTGTGCTCAAGAAAGGCGAATGAGTCCTGTCCACGAACAGTCAATTCACTTTCTCGCTTTCCGAGCTGTTGCGGCCAGATGGACCTAGTTCCACACAGGCTGGAGTTGTGGAGTGACGAACCCTACGCCGTAAGGCCCGCCCAGGTGGGAGTGGGTGCCGGCGAAACCCATATCGTAGGAGCCATAATCCTCGTTGTCGCTGTAGAAGACCGGAGAGGCTTCGTAAAAGTCGTCCCCGACACTGGAGGCCTCGCAAGTGCTTGACACAGGACTGTAACACCCATTCATCTGAGCAGGAATGTTCAGATACTGTTGGTTGCTGTACGGAGACGGCATGGCCATGGGGCTGACCGGGACCCCTGGGGCACTGCCCTCCGTCTTGATGGACAAATTCTCGGTGCTGTAGCTGAAAATCGGGTTCTCAGCGTATCGAAGGCCATCTGGCATTGGTGCTGTTGTCATGGGCAGGCTGAAGTCTTCGTAGATACCGAAAGGTGACGGAGGCGCCGGTGCGTACCAACCCATCCGATTGCGGAACTCCTGTACCAGTTGGGTAGCGTAGTCCATTAGCTGAAACAGAGACTGCAACTCGGGATGATGCTCTCCGTAGGTCAGGCTGATAGATTTGAGGCGCCGAGAAATGTCTTCCAGAGGCCCGATGGAGAGGCTGCCGAAGTAGGCAGCGCCGATCTCAGGAAACATGCGCTCCATCAAGAGAGCCACGGCATAGTAGTGGGCGATAATAATCAGCGCGCTTGGGGAAGCCTGCGTCTGCTGAAGTTGCATGACAGGTAGCCAGAAGAGCCAGTCCCTCAGGGGCTTGAGGCGTTCGAACTGATCGGCAACCTGCAAGGCGGGATCCACCTTGCGAGTGCCTTTGAGGAAGCTGACCAGTTGAGCGACGAGCTTCGTGTCCTCCCGATTTTGCTTCAACTGAGCCTCGAGTTTCTGCAGATGCTGAAGCATACGAGATAGGGAAGGCTCGACATCGTCTTTCGAAGGCAGTCTGGGCTTGTGATCGGGCGTAGGCGACGGAGGAGCAGTCGGGAAAGTGATAGTCTCGGCCATGAACTCAGCGAACTGAGACTTTTCCTTCCAGGATTCCATCAATTCTATGATCTATATAAGACGTTAACACACATACGGAGTTTGCCAAGATCGAAAGCCTTGAACTTACGCCACGGGTACCCTGCATGTGGTGTGTCCAGCTGCGCCTGAAGGGAGTGTCAGTCATGCAAATTCCTACCATGTCAAATTCAACTGTAGTCGACCACTTACCAATCTGTCGCTTGCCAAGACAGCACAAGAGTCGCGCCCAGTACAGCATCTGAGTTGGCCTGGGAGAAGGCGTTGATGGCCTTCGAAAGCCCAGTCAAAGCGTTACCGCGGTGCTCGAAAGCCATCTTCCCAACCATGGGGCAGCCAGTGATGCTGGAAAGGTGCTCTGCAGAGAATGCCAAGAGTGCGTCCATGACGAAACGATGCGTCGTGCCGATTCCGATGAGACTAGACGGGCGTTAGCAATGATGACGAGATGCAGTTCTGTGCTATTATGCTCTAATCTTACGTTGGAATCTTGGAGGTCCACAGGGTGAATCCGTTGGCGTCGAGAGCACTCAACTGGGAGCTGATGGATGCGACATGGTGGATCAAGCGCAGCTCCTCGAAGGTGTAGTACTGCGGTGCCGGGACAGGGTTGACATCGAGGTCAAAAGGGAAGATGCCTGTCAGACGCCACTGCTCGATGGCTGCCTCGACCTCGGGCGTCCACATCAGATCTGGAGGCCCATTGGGACGAGCCTCCTGGACGGTAATGTCGTTGTAAGGACATCGGATCTTGTGCTTGGTGCAGTTCTTGCACTGAGGGAAGCTTTCGTCACATCTGATGTGCCGCTTCTTGCAAGTTTCGCAACCCTTGCGAGACTTGGTGTGGCTACAAAAAGAGAAGTCAGCATGCCGCACATCGCAGGTCAACACTGCTCGACGCAAACGAACCTTCGTCGGGGAGGACCGCCGCCGGGACCAGCCATTGTTTCAATGTGTTGACGGGTGGGCGACTTGTGTCTTCTATTTCACGTCAGTGTCACGGTCGCGGACTATAAGCATCGGACTGACGGGGTGCGAGCGTGGAGGAGGCGAGGTCCAACTGACTGTCTGAGAAATCACACGCAAATTTACGTGTGATCCGTGGGCGAGAAGAGCGTGAATCACTAGAATGGAAACCGGAGCAGGACTTTGAGGGTCAAGCGGATTGCAATGTTCGAGTCGTAGGGCTACTCGAATATTCCAGATGGCGGCCTAGGACAAGGTGGAGCCTCGGAAGCTACAGCGAGACAGAATATTTGGCAGACAAGCGGTAGAGTTTTGTTACTCGAGGACTTCTGTTCACAAATCCTATTCCCGTGGTCTTACTCCCTAGGCTTCCTGCTGGGCGGTAGCGAACGTGGTGGGTTGATGGATGTTGTTGAAAAGCGAGTGTGGGCAAGATCGAAGAGTCTTGGGTTTACAGGAACATATGGGCCCCGTTGTGCACAGCGGGATCAGGTTGGGCGCGAGCCTGGAGTGAGATGAGCTGATTTGAGACCAGAGATGATCTGAGCCAGAAGCTGCGCTGCGTTGGGTTGGGTTGACGGAGATATGATGATCGGTGGGTGATAGCCGGGACCTTCGATGGTGACTAGGCGATGCAGGGTGGATATAGAGAGCCCCTGGATGCGAGAGTCGAGGTAAGAATTGCGGGTACTGGCTGCTAGTTGATGTTGCCACGCGGGGTCGAAGAGTCTTGGGTTTTGTGATGGATCAGAGGAGCAGGATCACAGGTTGGCGGAAGGAAAACAAAAAAACAAAGCGAATGACAGGAGTCGACGAGGACTTCCTAAGGGTGTTTGCAAAAAGCGAACGTGGGTTAGATGCAGCGACAGCGGCTGAGACGGTTTTGGGCGCGGTGACAGGTTTTGGAGATGATAGAATCAACAGAAAGGGCCGAGGGGCAGGGTGGGAGACTGACAGTGTTAAATAAACCTTGAGCACAGAAACAGGAAAGCGCGGATCGCATTGGCGCTGGCTCTGGCACTGGGCACAAGACGCTGTGCAGGCTGGCAAGCCTGGCTGGCTGGCTGGTTGGCACCGGCGTAGCCTCCTTCACCCCCCTGCCGCCCTCCTTCCCCGACTGCATCGCCCCCCTGCCCTGATTCCTCGGGAAGGTACCACCTGGGCAGGCTGTCAGCGAGAAGCGAGTACCGGGCGCAGGTACTATGTATTTCTGGACACCTCCGGTACTCCAGTATCTGTATGTGCTCCAAGCACCCGCGGTACCAACCGGACGCGCTCTCGAGGCCATCCCGCTCCCCAACGGAGCACATTCGAAGGTTGGAGCTACCCCCAAACCACCAAAGGTTACAGGCCGCACTGTACCCGGGTGTGCTGGTGTGCTGGTGTGCCGGTCACCATTGGAAGGAGAGGAGAGGGGGGCAAAGCCGAAGGAGCTTAGCGGCTCTTCTTCGGGACACAAGTTGCTCAAGTGGTACTGTACCGTGGGAAACAGCGCAATGACAGTGACGGTAACATGCCCCCTCCCCCAGAAGGAGCTACGTCTGTGTCTGTCATGGTGTCTGTCGCTTCCTTCCTCTTCCTAGCCCTTGACGCATGATGAGGCCCTGCAGGGAAAGGGCTGCCTCGAAGATGTTGACGGGTGAGAGCCGTGCCGCACTGGACAATACAGTACCCCAAGGACCCAGAGGTACAAGCCGAGTACTCGCCCGCCTCACTCCTCACTCCTCACTCGTCGAACGGACTTGGTCCCCACTAGACAAGGGCGATGCCCTTTTTTTTTTCTTTCGCTGTTGCTGGACCCGGCTACTCGGTAACTAGAATGCTCACTTACCTCTGGGCCTACGATTTCTGCGCTGCGCTACTTGAGCGTCCAATGTCCAATGTCCAATGTCCATCATTCATGGCAGGACGCTCCCTGCATCAATCAAGCGAGGCAACACCAGTCTCGCTCGAGCCCTCACAGTCCACAGGGGCCACGCATCAGCCATAGACAAGGAGCGAGTAGATGCCCGGTCAGTCTTGGTCCGGTACCGTGACTGATGGATCGTCTTGGGTGTGGCCTGAGCCAATATGTGGGCAGTGTGGCAGCGGACACCCGGGTACTTAGGTACTCTGGGTATTCTGGTACAGTGTGGCGATGACGATTGACGACCAGGAATCGGCGGGAGCAGCCCGTCCTGGGCATGGGGCAGGGGCATGGGGCAGGGGCAGGCATGGGCATGGGGCACTGCCCAGGAGCAGCACCAGGAAGGAGCATGAGCAAGAGCATGAGCATTGAGCATGATCTACCTCGATGCTAGGGTACACAGTGAAGTCCTGTTCTCCCTGCCCCGAGGCCCACACTGTACAGTACCTATGTGGTTTCCCAACCCTGTTGCTGGGCTGCTGTGGCTCCTGGGGCTCCTTGCTCCTTCCTGCTCCTCCCCACACAGACGTCCAGTCGTCGGGCTGCAAAAATGCACCGTCACATTCTCCATCTCACCCAGACTTGACCATCGCCCGAGACCAGGCGAGCATTCACCCAGGGGGGCAACCTGCACAGGGCCGAGCTGCAGTCTGGTCATGCTGCCGATGAGCAAGATGCACTGGACTGGACTGAACCGTGCAATGTACCCAGACAAGGTATTTCTCCCACCCCCTGTAGCCAGGCAGCGTGCTACGCTCCAGTTTGACTGACTGACTGACTCAACTGGCTAGTTTCCAGAAAGACCTCAGGCTTCGGTTGCATTTTCAACTAAGCCCATTTCTGCACCAGCGTGGCTGGAAAGACCAACAAATGGCCGGTGACCCGACTACCAGAGGAGCACTGGAATTGAATCAGCACCAATCGAGTCGCGGTGGCGCCCTATCGTGTCTGCCACGAGACGAAATGGGGAGAGCAGCGTCACGCCGTCCAAGCTTACACCACGCCCGCAGCAGTGTCGTCCACGCGCGCACATACACACACACACACACACCTGCGCACACACGGACACACACGCACACTTCCAGAGACCGGTAATTGAGGCTGTGCAGTCCCACGATCCCCGTCCTTCCCCTGAAGGCCTGAAGGCCACCTCCCCGAACTTTGTTTCCGAACGACCCCATCGTTACAAGTACAAGATCTCACTTCGGATTATTTTGATGTTTCGAATCCTAGTCTCTTGTGGAAAGGGGTGGGCAGATCCCGAAAATCCTGTCCCAAACGAGAGAAAGGAAAAGAAAAGCACAGAACTCCAAGTGGAAGAGGCAGAAGAGCCCAACTCCACTCACCGTTACTGGAACGCTTCGTCCTGCATGACATCTGCACGCTGGCTCCACTGTACACAGTGCAAGGCCTACCCAGCTCCTGTCGCTTGGTCGACGTGGTGCTTGAGCATCGCCTACTCACACCACGACCATGTCACCCGCCTCGCAGCTTACTTACATGGTACCGTGTAAAATGCAGCATTAAACATCTCATAATCATATGGGAAACAGGCGCAGCATCCTAGAGGCGTTAATTCTCGATGGCTCGTTACCTCCGTTTAAATCAACGAACATAAGCTGCACACAAGAATCCCAGCAGCCCCGGCAGAGGACAGCAATGGAATCATTCCAGCCACCTTTCACTCCCAGCCCTATCGTGTCCCAGAGAGGCAAGCTTCCTCTCGTCTGGCGGCGCCCGGCCTGACGAATTTGTCGACGTCACATCCTCGATGCTCTGTCTGCACCCCCTCGGCCGCTCACGGCAGAAGCTCATTCTGATGCCACCCCAGTCCGCGCGCGCTTTGGGTGAGTACCTGTCCTGGATCATCAGGCAATGCCCATTAAGCACCTTGCATGGCTTCACCGACTCCACTACTACTGGTGTGGTGGTATGCGCCTATTGAATGCTTTCAACCCAAACTCGGACCAAGCCAATCGCGGCAACGGCGAGTCTCTGGGCAGGTACCTCGCAATCACCGGAGATTGGACAAGCTACTACGACCCCTTCGCATCCCAAACCTGTAATAATCCACCCGAGCCATCACACAGCCATCCGAGTGCGAAACCCTCGGTACAAGCAGCAGCTTGAAAGAAAGCAATACCCGTCTCTTGTCTCTTTAACACAGCGAGCACCCCCCCCCCCCAACAAGACATTCCCGCGTGTGGCACCCAGTCGCAGATTCCCATGCCAGCTACACTGTATGGAGCACGACTTCTAGAGATAACTCCTCGAGGCAACCGAACGGTCCATCATGTAAGCGTTTGAAATAATTGCACTACATAGCGTCATGGCTACCCGGGTGCCTAGCTCCAGCTTGGACACCAACGGCTTCGGGAGGCATGTCATGCAGAGCATCACGTGGCCGTGAGACCAGCGCACAATCCGTCATCGAGCCTGCTTGTATTCGGTGGAGTGGTGCATGCCGCCTGGTTGTGTACCTGACGGCACGGATTCGACACCACTGTGTTTGATCCGACGACCTCTCCGTGTGACTGTTCTGTCGTCCCGCAGAGACACAGATTACGTATGGTTACTACGACTTGCTCATGGTTCCACATCTGAGATTGACGGAGTCAAGCGTGCGAAGACAAGCGAACGATGCCAGCAACACCAAGCCGGCGGGAAAAGGGGTAGCCCCCGCCCTCTCCTTCGGCGTTGAGGTATTGTGGACAGGCCTCGGCCCTATTCAGGAATCTGTCAACCGCTTCAGAACAGATAGAGGACTCAGGGATGCGAGGCATGATATGATCCGCCGGTTTAGAGTGTCGAAGCAAACTGTATGGGGGTCGCCCAGGCTGTACGGGGCACGACAGTATGTACCCGGCAAAGCCCGGGCGTCCAAGCCGCAGCGCACCCCAAGCCAAGGTCTGCGCGGCAAACCTTCGAGGGGCAGCCGCGGTCCACGCGCCGTGGAGTCTATTCATTTCCACGCGAGCCATCAGGCGATGAAGCCACAGCGGCCGTGGAGACCCGAGCCGTTGACAAGTGGCTACCATGTTTAAATCTCCTTGACTATGAATGGGGCAAGGATTCTGACTCCGACGATATATCAATCTCAGGAGGCGACCTCGTCGTCTACTCCAAGGACATCGCGGTGGCCGCGAGTACCAAAATTCAGGCCATGGGGTAAAAAGCTCCGGAGCCAAAAGCTTAATGCTTGGCCGGTGCCGATCTTTGGTTACCCGATGGCTATTTCCTGACTCCAGTAATGTGTGAGTCCAAGCTGACTGACAGAATTCCAGAGATTTATGGTTCCCTTGCCATGGCCATCAGGTGGGCCTTGCCTTGAGATTATGGGACCCGATAAAGTCGCCATTATTGCCGGAGCTGCAGCGTTCAGCTTCGATTTTTGACCCTTTTCAGCAAGCGAGGTGTGTTTTTGGCACTTGATGATGGAGATTTTCCAGTCCCTTACCTCACGGGGCAGATGCCGAGTTCGTCGCCGCGGGTCGTTCAACAACTCCGCCCGGTGTGCCATGGTGTTCTCGGGCACGCAAGGGTGCCCTGTTTCAGGCTCCCAGTCCCTTGTCAAGGAGAAGGGGTTCCGTTGTCTGCTGGCTGGCTGGGTAAGTGTTGGGGGATATGAAACACTCATTTCTCGTGTCCATTCATGACGGCGGTTTCGAGCAACAGCGTTGGTTTTGTCGACAAGGACAATGTCGGCAAGGATAAGTTGGGACCGACGCACTCTGCACTGGTTGTCCCTGTGGGTCATGACCAGAGAAGCTGCATCGGGATCGGTTTCGCTGGAACCTCAAGATCATCATGGTACTTTTCAGCAGCCCCGCGAGATTCGATCTCATCGCCGTAGTTGGACTACGACTAAGAGCCTAATCTTGGCCCGATCTGGAATGGCCGGGCGTGCCGCATCGTGCCAGCCTTACTCAGCGGAGATGAGATGTCGTCGGATTAGGTTTGAGACGTGCCATTGCCGCCGACGAGCCTCAATCATGCCGCGAGCCTTTCCAGACCATCGAACTTAGGGCTTCTGTGTCCATGACAAGGCTCCTGTGCAGTACTGGCCGCTGAGTCTTGCGAAGCCACTGAAGCCTCATCGGGTTCCACAACTGGCTGCTGCTGCACCCCCAAACCGTTGTCCTGGAAAATTGTCCACGGAACGACTGCGTGGAGAAGGATCAAGATGCTCCCCTCCTCGTGCCCACGTTGGCATTGCCCGCTCGCCAAGCGCGACTCATGGCTAACGCAGTGCAATTTCGACTTTCCCCGGTGCGGTGACTGGGTATTGACCCTCGACTTATGGGAAGAGGGAGCCCATGAAGACCGCGACAGCAGAAGAAAACCGCACGCTGGGTTCAATGATTTCATTATGCAAATGTCCGTCCGAGGACCCCGAACGCCTGCCAAAGTCCAATTTTTGCGGGTGTGGGAAAATATCCACTGCCGCGGTCTCCCGAAGTGGAATTCTCGAGAGGACCGAGGTTCTCCATCTGGCTGTTGTCCGAGTCCAACATGATGTTGCTCGGGTTTCCTTGTCCAAGCCACGAGGAATCATCTCCACTTGCAACCGTCCCGTCCAAGGCATTCATCAATCTTGCAATGCTCGTCATATTGTGTGGGTGTATGGGCTGTGTCAAGTAGTGGACATGGGCACTATGATGATGATCTCGTGGGACTAGCGGGCGGCTAGCAGAGGAGCAAGGAGCTCATCCACGGGGAAGAAGGCCCTGAAGCCTGGGACGGGCGCGAGATGTCATGGGCAGCCCTCCCAGCCGAGATACACACTGTGTACTTCTGGACTCCAGTGCTGCCAGGCATTCGGGGCAACTCGCAGATCCCAGCAGCTCGCTGTGGAATCAATGCCGCGATGCTCCAACGCTATGCCTCTTGGGGGAAAATTTGTTTCTATTCTTAACTTAACCTTCTTTGGGTTGCTTTTTTAGCGTGCTGTTTCCTCTTTTCCACTTTTCCCTCCCATCGCACCGTCGGCCGATTGATTTCGCTCTGCCCTGCGGCTGCCCTGCCCCCTGTCCTCTTTTCCTCCCGTTTCACTGGCATTTGTTTGTGGCCGTGCCGCCCGAAACTCCGACATGCCCTCGAAAAGCAACGTTCCATGCCTCTTGCAGCCACAGTCCTTGAGAACAGCAGCAAAGGTGTGTCTTGCAGATGACGTCTTGGCATTGACGCTGAACTGTATTTCATGTACTTGAGTACCTGGGTCTGCTGGTGTGGACTGGGTATCGCCTCATATGTACCGTGCGGTGCGATGCACGGGCTGATTCAGTTCTCTCTCGACAGACATTTTTGCGCCGAGCGCGTTTACCAGCCAACCAGCGTGTAAATGACGCCCTTGGGTCAGCCTGCTGGTCGCTCGATCGCCATCTCCTCTCGTCAGGGCGATTGACGGAGGCATTCGACATCAGGGAATAATGACGAACGAACGACAGACCGTCCTTTCGCGCACGGCAGGTATTGCCTGCTTGGTAGGTCCAGCAAAAAGTGTCGAGCAGCACTAATTACCAATCCATGATCTACCGCAGTCAATATCGGCCGAGTTCCGACTAGGACAGGTCCTTCTTTGCACCGGGCAACCTCTCGGAGCAATTGCTGTTTTGCAAATCTGCTCGCTGATCCTATGACCTCAGTCACTGAAGATCTCAGCCTTCTATGGTCTTGGGCCGAGGTTCTTGTGAGGCGGGTAGTTGTTGATTTTTGTCTCGGCGACGTCTGACCCGACGGACAACAAGGCCATCTGTTTGGTGCTTTGCTACTTCCGCGGCGGGTTTGTTTTCGCGCATTTTGAGGATGACTATATCAACGCGCCTTGCTAAGAAGCGATTTGCCGCCGGATCTGATCGCTGAACCTGGTAGCGCCTGTCAAGCACTAAGCTACTGTGCTTGCGCCCTAGTCTGCCTGGAGTGATCTCACTTCGTGGGCGATGTCACATAGTCCACAGAGTGACAGCCAAGCCCGGGCCTTTCCTGGCCACAATAAGCTCGTCAGTCGATGTGACGATCGATGGTAACAATCCCAGGACCAGCCGTTGAGTGGCGACGGGCGAGACGAACATGTTGAAGAAGGAGGATTGAGCATCGCCAATCCCTCTTGCTAGCAGATCACAAGCATTAGCCTCGCAGCATCACCGGTAAATCCGACGACAAATGCTGTGCGCCGTGCCACCTGTGCATGTCAGATTTCCTGCTTCTGCTCTCGTCTGGGGATTTGGGGATGGACGCAGCCGGCGGGAGCCGCTCTTGCAAGCCAAGGGCGGTGAGGCGCCTTGCCTGGCATGCCTTACATTTGCAAGTGGCTGCTGCTTTCGACTGGAATGCGGCGGCGATCCACCCGAAACAGAATTATTACCGACGGTACCGAGTCACCTCGTGGCCGGCGAGCATGATGGCATGGCATGGCATGGCATCGCGCGCCGCCCAGCTAAAGCAAAGCATGTGAAACGTGGCAACCAGTATGTAGAGAATAATTACACTATTAATAATGTAAATAGGTTGAGGGTATATGGGGTGTATATTACTTAAATAGGCTTAAGTTTAATTATAAAGTTAAAAGTTGCTTATTTAGTGCCCTTAAAGGTTTAATCATCCTTATTTATATTATATAAGGCCTCCTTTTATTTAAGCAAAATCTTAAGTTTATATTATAAAGATATTATTA